>CAJVPZ010002210.1:0-12840 GCA_910592135.1 Racocetra fulgida | reverse complement strand
ATGCAAGTTTTTACAAATATTTAATTTTTTTGTATAAATTATATTATTTTTTTGCAAAATTTAATAATTTTTCTAAAGTATTTTTTAAATATTTATATATTAAATTAATTGTTTATATAAACATCTAATATTTGTGCAGATTTATTAAAATTAAATATATTGTATTAAATATTATTTGTTCTAGATATTTTTTATTAAATTTTGTTATTTGCTATTTAATATAACCTAACCTCTTAACCAGTAAAAAACATAAAACTTAACACAATACAATATTCAAAAAATATAATATCTAACAAAGACTTAAAGATACAAGATTAAACAAAATATAATACCTGACAAAACAAGACCCAGCAAAGTAAACCTAACAAAACAAGACCCAACAAACAAGATCTAACAAACTAAAAACTAAGCAAAGCAAGAGCTAACAAAGTAAAACCTATTAAAGTTAAATTGACAAAGTATGATCTATACAGGAAGTGTTAGTTTCATTTAAAAGAAAAAAATTAAACCTATAAATAACACCTACTATAGTTTTATTTCAGATTTCTAAATTCAAAGACAAATAAAGCCTGTATAAAAAAAAAAGTATTAGTTTACTTGAAAAAAAGAACCAAGACTATACAAAGAAATATCTACTATGTTTCAGGTCTAAGCCCAGTATTGAATTTTAAAAAATATAAAAAACATACATAACAGATAAACGATTATCATCAAAACAAAAGATTGCCCAATCAGATATGTTACTCATTTCACATAATAATAACTTTTTTACAATGATTTTGGATAAGATATTTTGTAGATGCCTAGGGTGTCTAGAATAAATAACTTTTTTGTCTAATAATATTGTAAGATTAGGTGTAATGTAGCAGAATCAGAAAATTCAAAACAAACCATTTTGCTAAAAATCACTAATAATTCATAAGGTAGCTGTGCAATACAGTTGCACTAAAACCAGAAACAAGAAATTACTTAAATATATTAGATTATTGGCATAGTAATAAGCTACATTGATATATATTCAATATTAGATAACTGTTTACTTATTGTATAACATATGTTTGTATAATCTATTGAGCTTTGCCAATTGTTTTGTGTTTTGTGAATTGTTTATTTTATAAATTGTAAATTGTAGATGTAATAAAAAGGCATAATATTTTAAATATAATAATACAAGTTAAGAGATGAGTTAGTAAAGTCGATATAGATGTAATATAAAATGAGATAAGCATAGTTCAAATTTTGTTATTTTAGTATGTATATTATTTGATTGAAATATATACACATTATTTATTAAGAAATTTTGAATAACAGTAGATTCAAATAAGCAAATAAATATGTGCTGAAAAGTAGCACATGTCAGCCAATTATTTGTCTAAATGAACAAATTATTATTATTCAAAAATTTGCTGAATAATAGTGTTATTGACAATTTATGATCATGATTGGCAGGGAGCTGTCTCTGAGGTTTTATTTGAGTAAACATGAATATTTTGTAACATATGAAAAAAATAATAGAAAGAAATAAATTCATGATTATAAGAGATTGTCAAATAAAAATATTTATATGATTTCTTAATAAAATGCAAAATTTTGATAAATGTAATGTATAGTTATTTACATACATGTATTGTAAATATATATGTATAAGTAAAAACAAATTTTTATGTGGTGTGTTTTATATAGGCCACTTGTGTTTATAATTTTGTTGATAAGCATATTATCATTTAAAAGTTTGATATAAAAATTAAATATAAATTCTTCAAAAAAAGTAGACATTTTGTAACATTTTATTTTTTAAATAAAGTTATTGAGCTATGTCTTGTAATTCAAATATGATTGTCAAAATCAAAGTTGTTAGAGAAACTGAAAAGATAATCTATTAGTAATATAGGCTATTAGTTTTTATCTTATTGGAGATGAAGATAGTGAATTGAGTTAATTTTATTTGTGCTAGTAAATTTTGAAGAGAAAGATTCTGATTCGAAACGATTTTTCAAAAGAATGATTTTTTTTATCAGAGGTAAAATTGTATCTGATCGTTATAATAATAGTATAAGGCCAAGGATAATTTTAGTTTTATTTATTTATTTGATTAGTATAATATATAATTGTTGTTAAAAAGAAATAAGATTTCAGGATTTAATTTTATTACTGTAACTAATTTTGCATATTTCTATCAAGAATATACTTATTTTAAATATAATAGTTGATAATTATTTATAATGAAGATGGGTATTTTTTATAAGGATACATGAAATTAGGTGTTAAAACATATATTAGACAATGCAAAATTAATTAATTGATTTTCATAACTGACAAAGTAAGATATGAAAACTTGTAAAGTAATTTTTTATGTATTTTAATAACAGGGTAGGTTTTTTTATAAAAAAAAAGGAGGGCTAGTCAGATTTGTTTAAAAATTTCATGTTATAAAAATCAAAAAATTAGATTTGTGGTTTTTTAAGTTTAGTTTTTGAAATTTTAATTAGTGAGATATATATGATATTAGATTGAAGTTAATAATTAATAAATAATAGATTAAAAAGTCTAAAATTTTATTTTTTTATGTGTTCGATTTATTAATAATATTATGAAATTAAATTGTTGAGTATCAAAAATTTTAGTTTTATTTGATTGTATTAAGTTTATTTTTTTAGATGACAGTTTTGACTTCTACACATCTTAAGATTCTCAGTAAATTTGTTAAATCAAATAAATGTCCATTGAAAGTTTCATTAGTTGGAATTGTTCAAGAGGTATCTGATTTTAAACATAAAAAAAATGCAATTATCAAAGTTATAGTAACAGATTATTCTTGTCTAAATTACAATTTTATAGTTATTATTATATTTCAGTATTTAGAATCATGTTTTAAAGGACTAACAAGTCATATTTATTCAAGTAAAATAGTGGTTTTTGTTGTTAGACAGTTAGAGTTTATAGACAATGATATTTATGTTTATGTATAATATATTAATTAGATAGATACTTGTTTTAATATTAAGAAAAGAAAATATGAAATTTATAAAGTAAAAATTTTATCATCAACAAAGTCAACTCAGTCTAAACTTCTGTCAATTTATCAAAATATTAGTAAAGGGTCTGAAGAAACATTTAAGGTTCATGTTTGATATTTAACTAATTTTTAGTTATTCATTTTATAATTAAATAATTTTATATGTTATAGTGTATTAAGATCGAAAATGTAAATGAAATTAGTAAAGACGTATTAATAGGTGATGATGCTGATAGTTGAGTATTGATGATGAGTCAGTAAGTAATGAGATGAATAATAATTTGACTGAAATTAAACAAGATAATAAGGATGGGAATAAGAAAATTAGTGAAAGTAAAGAAAAGCTTAAGAGTAGTAATAAGAAAGGTAAAAAGCAAGCTATTTGTAAAGTAGTTCACAACACCAGGTCATCTAGTTTTAAGATAGATGTTGATAATAAAAGCGAGTAAGGGTGTATAAGTTTTTTTTTTGTGATATTTTATATAACTGAAGTATAAATAAGTGTGAATATTTCTAAATAGGTATAAGTCTATATATGCATGTTAAATTGGGTTATTCATTGATGTTCATCACATTTTAGTTATTGTATTACTATGTAGAATAAAGAAGATTAGTGTTTTTTCATATTATTTAGAAGATTTATTTTTAGTTAAAATTTTATATATGATTTATCATATAAAATAGTTGAGAATACTATAGACACGATTAAGAAAAAACATTAAAATAAACAAGTTAAATACTTAGATTACTAAATAAGTGATTGAATAAAAATGATTAATATGAGTGAGAAAAGTAGTGCATACCTTAAATATTTTGATAAGATTAATATATGACAATATTTAAATACTAAATGCTGTATGAGAAAGGAGAATGATTTAAGCATATCAGCTTATTTATCTGTCACACTCTTAGTAAGAATAGATATATTAGTATTTGCAATCATATATCTGTATATACTATATGTATCTTGTAGTAAATAATAGCTAAAAAAGATGATGAACTTTATTTAGCAACATTGCGAAGTTTAGCAGGGATGGCGGAATGGTTTAAAATTCAAGGTCAACAGATCGAAATGATGGCTAAGCAGTGATGCATTAGCAAGCGACGATCACATGGGTGATTCTGGTTCTGGCAAGAGATTTCTGTATATGCAAGGAGAAGATAAGTAAAAATTTAATGAAATTATCAATTCAGGAAGTACGGCGTGAATACTAATATAACCAAATTTAGCAGGAAAGTATGACAATAACAGATATAAAACGGAGGAATGGCAGTACAACAGCAGCCCTTCAAGTGGCAAAGCAAGTTTGTATCAGAATACAAGAGCTGATATGCGATATACCAAACATGTTAGAATGGGTTAAAATTGCTATTGAACAAAGCTACATAAAATCATTTAGTATAATTCTTTTCAGGTTTGAAAAAGGATTGATAGAGGAGGGTTGGCACTGTATAGAGTACTTTTTCAAGAGTTGTTGAAATTATAGCTTTAAAAAGTCTAGATTGTGATGATATTTTGCGAGATATGTTTATCAAATAAATTAAAAATCTTTCAAGGGTTGCACATCATAATAATATAGTACAATTCTCTTGAATCACACAAGAACCGAACACTGAAAATACTATATGGTTCTTGAATTCGCTAACAATAGCGACCTTCAATATATTAGTGCACGATGGTAAATTAATGATTACGAATTTTGGCATAACTAAATCATTAGAGAATAACTCCAAATCTATTTTTGGTGGAACCTGTGCTTTTTCTGATCCAAAATATCTTGAAGACCCTTCATATAAAAGGGATTAAGCTTCTGATAGTTATAGTCTTGATGTACTTTTCTGGGAGTTATCAAGTGGCTTCCCTTCCTTTTAGAATAAGTCTAATTCAGAAATAACTTTGCAAGTAGTTAAGAAAAACGAGTAACATCTATTAAATGGACACTGATTGAATTTATGATTATTTATTGCGAAGCTTGGAATAATGATCCAAATTTACATCCTAGTATAGTTGAAATCTGTGGTATATTAAGTTGCATGCGAATGTTCCCAGTGGTTCTGGCTTGTCATATACTAGCATAACGATAGATATTTCGAGTTATATTAGCGCTGGAATGCGTCCAACAAACAAATATAATTATGAGAATTTTAATTAGCCCAATAATGTAGCAAATAGTAATGATTATATTCATTCAATAAAAAAACGTTTTTAATCAATTACAACAACGATTAATCAATTACAAGCCGTTAGTCCAGACCATCCAAATCTGATTTCCGAAAATCATACTACGATAAAACATTAGCGCACAATATATTCGAACACACCTTTCGATGGCGGTTGCGGCTTATACAAGCATATTCTGATTAACAATCGTCATTAAACTTTGGAACCCGATCATCATCAGAATAAATATGCGCAGATTATGCCATGCACATTTCATGGTATAATCAACGTTAATGCAAATAGAAACATCAATCACTAATTAACAAATGATTGCGCAAAATGTGACATTGGCTACGCTTACGCTGATCAAACTTTTCATAACACTATGCAAAAATTTTGGCACACAAGCAGATAAGCCACTAAAATTTACCACTATTTAGTCGCAGTGGTAACACTTTAAATGGCTGAGCAAACTTGAAATTATCTGAGTTTACACATTTAGAAATCATAGCCAACAGTGGCAACCAACCAAATGCAAGATTTTGTGGACGCACACCCCTGAACATTTTGGTAAACCATGCTCTCCGTTTTCACTTATGGAAAACTCCATTCCTGGTATAAACTACAAATTAATTATATATTTCTTATGTGCGATTATACACATATTACTAATAAACTATGCTTGCATGATTATTTACTAATCTAATTAATATACCGTTACACTCATGATACTATTCTAAGCCATCAGTTCCTACAGGCACATCCAATCCATCAGTTCTGATACAATCACTTCTGAACATGCTCTAAACATAGTATAAAGAATACTGATCTTTACTGTGATATATAATTGTTTTATTTTTTGATTTTATTTTATTTTTTATTTTTTATTTTTTATTTTATTTTATTTTTTTAATTATGAATAAAGAACAATTATCAGGTAAGAAATTCAGACTAGTAACATTATAGCTTGATGTAATTATATTGCAGTTTGTTTATATTAATCATTAATTAAAAAAATAAATAGAGAAAAGATAGATTTTATAAGAAGTGATCACTATACATTTATCTATTTCTATCATAACAATCATCATCTTATTAGTATTTGGGCATATAATTTTAGAATTTTGGCTTATTTTAAAGCTATTGCCCACATCTGCAAATTTTTGAGTTCTCATTTATTCTTTTATATACCAATTTCCTATTATCATTGTTACAAGCAGAGATAAACAATTTTCACTTTGTTTGGTTTAGGCCACAGATAAACTAGTTTGAGTTTTTTTTCTTGTTATCTTAGAATATGGAGTTTAAATGTATTCTTTTCATTGTAAGAGAATCGAATTAAATTTCAATAAAGAAAGAGACATGGTCTTACCATTAACATTCAAAAAACAATTTTCACTTTGTTAGATTTAGAGAAATTTCTAACTAACAAATTTAAGTCTGATGTAATTAATGTTCACTATCTTATTCAAATGATTATGATTAATTCGAGTTGATGGAAGGTCAACAGATTGAAAAGTATGCTAAGCAAAGATATGTGGGAAATAGACCACCATCCAAACCAGTTAATGGTTTGATTATCCAGATCAAGCAAACAGATAAGCTAGAGGCACATAAAAATCTTAGATATTATTAGTATTTTTAAAGTATTAAACTATTAAATATTAGTCTAGTAAATTTTTCAATACAGCCACACTAATTTACCATTTTATACTGTATATATATATGTATCCAAAGTGACATAATTTGTGTTTTAGTGTTTTTTAGTGTTTTAATATTTTAATGCTTTAATGTTTTAGTGTTTTAGTATTATAGAAATAAAAATTATTTATATAAAAGAAAATTATTTAGCAATAAATTCTTTAATTCTGTGTTTTAGTATTTTAGTGTTTTAGCATTTTAATGTTTTAGCGGTTTAGTATCTTAATGTTTAATATTTTAGGAAATTTGTCTCAAAAATGGTAGTTATAATAGGCTAATAACAGATGCATTATAATAATTATTTTTAATAATTATTATATAATGCATTTTGCTTTGATATATTAATACATATCTAAGTTGAGTGATGTGTGCTGGTTTGTGGTGCAGATTTTTAAATCAAGCATTAAAAAAATTGTTGATGACATAATATACAAGCTACATAGGCTATATCTTTTTTTTTTTTAATCTTCAAAGGTGAGGCCATGCCTCTATCTTTATTAAAATTCAATTAAACTTCTTTACAAAAAAGAAATTACATTATTTGAACTTTATATCCAAAGGATACTAAGACTAGAGACTCAAATAGAGCTTAAATTGGAGTTATCTGCGACCTAAACCTAACATAGGCTATATTTTTATATCTGAGATCTGAAAAGTTTTTATAAATGTTTTATAATTTTTTTTTGGATTCCAAATTATTAATATAAAATTAATAATCCCAAAATACAGAAATATAGTCTGAGTAGCTTGTATGACAATTTTTTAAATCTGTACCACAAACTAATAAAACAAAATATATTATATAGTAATTATATATGATGCATCCATTATTAGCCTATTATAAATACTATTTTTGAGACAAATTTTCTAAAACATTAAAATACTAACTACTAAAACACTAAATCACTAAAATACAACAACCTCTATAGATCACCTACAAAGATTTTCTGGCATAGTACTTAGCTACTTCACTAAATTCTGTGAAATACAATTAATATTGAAGCTAACATTGATGTCAATATTTACTTTAACATTAACTTTAATGTTAATCCTAATATTGACCTTAACATTAATCTCAATGTTGAAGTCAATATTTAGATCAACATTAAGATGAAGATTGAGGTTAACATTAACATCAATATTGAAGTCAATATTAAGGTTAATATTGAGATTAGTATTCTGAGTTGGTAAATATTTTACCAATCAATTAGTTGCCAATTATAGTTACAACTAATCAATTGTTTACATCACATGGCATCATCAAATGATTAGCCAATCAAACCAAAGAAATTAATTCAGATCTGCTCAACTAAATAGAATTTCTCAGAATTGTACTAGTTGAATTATTAATTCAAATCAACTAGTTGGAAAGTTGGCAACTAGTTAATTTTTTAACTAATGATTTGAAACACTAGTTGAGGTAAACATTGAGGCCAACATTGAGGTTAATGTTGAGGTCAACGTTGAGGTCAATGTTGAAGTCAATGTTAAGATCAATGTTAAGGTCAATGTTTACCTTAATATTTACTTCAACATTGGCATCCACATTCATCTTAACTTAGACTTCAATTTTTATCTCAACATTCACCTTAATATTACTTTAACACTGACTTCAACATTTATCTCAAAGTTGACCTCAATGTTGATCTCAACATTCATCTCAATGTAGACTACATCATTAACCCTAATATTTATGTCAACATTAACCTCAACATTCACTTCAACATTTATGTCAACATTCAACTCATCAAAAAAATATTATACTTTTTATATTTATTTAATTTTTTTTATAATGTTATTATTATTATTACAACTGCATACAAAATTATCTAATTTACAAAAGAATGACAAAAAAATAATGAAAGAATAATGAAAGCACCAAAAGAAAATTGAAAAAAGCACCAAAAAACTGTCAAAAAAAACAACAAAAGAAGCACTGAGAAAACATCAAAAACGCCAAAAAAAACAAAAAAAGCTCCATAATAGCATCAAAAAAAGTATCCAAAGAATGTTGAAAAAAGCATCAAAAAAACCACCAAAAAATGTGAAAAAAATACTAAAAAACATCAAAAGAAACCAGAAAAAAAAATTAAAAAATACTAAAAAAACATTGAAAGAAGTACTAAAAGAATGTCAAAAAAGGGCACTAAAGAATAACAAAAAAGATACTGAAAGAATGACGAAAAAAGTACAACAAAAAGATGCTGATAGAATATTGAAAAAACAACATAAAAATGGTGTAGCGACTTAGTGTAGTTGGTAAGTGTCACACTCCCAAGTGGCAGAACAAGAGTTCAAATCCTACTGGCAACAAAATTCAAATTTGTGGAAATGATTTATGATAAAACTGTATAACATGTCTATTGAGTCAGCACCTATAATCTTGGTTTCACCAACTTGCATTGGGAGGTTGTGGAATATAGTGTAACATATGAGTCACACAAAGCCTAGATGAAGCAGTCAAATAAATCAAGCGATCAGGAGATATGAAAGCCTGCTTAGAAAGTCCTGAGTATGGAGGTAGCACAGATCTTTGTCAGCGCTATGTAAAGGATTATCATCTGGGGAACCGGACACTGAAGGCAACTGAACAAGGACCGAGTGTTTGGCAAGCACTATACTAACCAGGCTGCTGGATTAGTTAGAAGAAAAAGAATTTATTTAGAATACTAGAGGATGCCCACTGGTTTCTTTCGGGCCATCTGGATTAGAAGTTTAAGGCACTGATGGTTGATATTGAAGTACTGTTGATAGTCTGTAAAGTGGGTGCTGAGGCTTGGGTGAACTTTGCAAAGGCACAGAGTAGATAATGGTAGCGGAGGTAAAAAGTTGCAAGTACTTGGCTACGACCTAAACATAAGTTACTGAAATCTAGGTGATACATATGTGGAACATGGACCGCTCTGATAGGTTTACCACGAGGATAAAAAACCCCTCTATATGGTAGTGTGTGTCTGCTTTAAAGTCCTAAGAGACTTACACAGCAGTTCCTCTTTGGAGAGAATATCACAATAGTGCTAAGTTGATTAGAGGGTTTAATTGGGTAACTCAAGTAATAGTGGATTACAGATACAGCATTTAGTGTAGTTCATATGGATTATATATGCAAAACTGCTTAAATAGACAACCAAAAGTTTTGCATATGGCTAGAATGTATTCTCATTAATGTAAAAAAGTCAGAGGTAATCTATGTGGTTGCCCTGGCATTTGATCCAAAGTTTAATAAAACATGCCAGACCCCAAAGTAGTCACCTTAATATTAAAAAAAAAAAAAAAAAACAACATAAAAAGCACAAAAAAACAATGTAAAAATTATTTAAAAAAATAAAAAAAATAAAACATACCAAAAGAACAATATAAGAAGCACTGAAAGAATAACATAAAGAATATTGAAAGAATGTTATAAAGATTACCAAATGAATGTCATAAAGGTCACCAAAAAAATGTCATAAAAAGCACTAAAAAAAATAAAAAAACATTTAGCTGATTGTATTTAATATTTATATAGAAAATGTGTGATGTGGTATAAAATTGTAACAGTAATCATGTGCTAGAAAAAATTTTGTGGGTTAGTTACTAGATATAAACACAACCCCACAGTAATGTGATATGGTGCATAAGAAATTGCCAATCAGGATGTGTAAATTTTGATCATTCCGGATCAGCTCAACATCTAAACAAAACACATGAGCAAGAAGAAAAAAAGAGAGAAAATGCGATAATGCCCAAAAACTAGTATTTAAATTGGTTTTTGATCACTAACAAAAAATGTCAGGAGTGTAATTTTACATATGGGAATTATCTTTCAAGTCCTATAACCACAAACCCTAACCGGAAACATAACATAAAGCCAAAAAAGCTTATCTAAATGTGCCACGATACGCCACATCACATTACTGCAAAAGTGTCTATAGCAACCCCACCAGGAGTCTAGACACTTTTGCAGTAACGTGATATGGCGCATGAGAATTGGCCAATCGGGATGCGTAAATTTAATCGTCCCGATGTCAAAACAAAATAGTGTTTAAATCAGCCTTTAGTCACTAACAAGAAATGTCGGAAGCGTAATTTTACATATTGGGATGATCTTTCAAGGCCTATAACTATGAACCCTAACCAGAAACATAATATAAAGCCAAAAAAGCTTATCTGAATGTGCCACGATATGCCACATCACGTTACTGCAAAAGCGTCTAGACTCCTGGTGGAGTCTGTCAATAGCTCACCCACAAAATTTTTTCCGGCATGTGATTTTTATATATACTATATTGATTTAAGCTTGTACTATTATGTTATACGTATGTATTAATATTGATCATAATTAGATTAATAGGTACTTAATCAAACTATATTTGATATTGAAAAGTAAAACTTTAAAAAATATTTAATATCACGGGTTCATCAAAAGTACGTATATATATATGTATATACTTTATTCTTTTACTATTATTCTTAATTTCTTTCTCTTTAATTTGTATTTTTTTCAATAGCAAAATACGAGTTCGTAAATTGATATTAAAAAGTAAAACTTTAAAAAAAGTTTAATGCATTAGGTCATCAAAAATACGTATATATATATATATATATATTTTTATTCTCTTACAATTATTGTTATGGCTTCTTAATTTCTTTCTTTTTAATTTGTATTTTTTTCAATAGCAAAATACAAGTTCGTAGATTGATATTGAAAAATAAAACTTAAAAAAAGTTTAATGTCACAGGTTTATCAAAAGTATATATATATATATATATATTTTATTCTCTTACTATTATTATTATGACTTCTTAATTTCTTTTCTTTAATTTGTATTTTTTTTAATAACAAAATACGAGTTCATAGATTGATATTGAAAAGTAAAACTTTAATGTTATTGGGTCATCAAAATTACGTATATATTTATATATATATTTTTATTCTCTTACAATTATTGTTATGGCTTCTTAATTTCTTTCTTTTTAATTTATATTTTTTTTAATAGCAAAATACAAGTTTGTAGATTGATATTGAAAAATAAAACTTTAAAAAAAGTTTAATGTCACAGGTTTATCAAAAGTACATATATATATATATATTTTTTTATTCTCTTACTATTATTATTATAACTTCTTAATTTCTTTTCTTTAATTTATATTTTTTTCAATAGCAAAATATGAGTTTGTAGATTGATATTGAAAAGCAATACTTTAATAAAAGTTAAATGTCACTGATTCATCAAAAGTATGTATATATATATGTATATATTTTTATTCTCTTACAATTATTATTATGCCATCTTAATTTTTTTCTTAAATTTGTATTTTTTTTCAATAGCAAAATACAAGTTCGTAGATTGATATTAAAAAGTAAAACTTTAAAAAAGTTTAATGTCATGGGTTCATCAAAAGTATATATATATATATGTATATACTTTTATTCTTTTACTATTATTGTTATGACTTCTTAATTTCTTTTCTTAAATTTGTATTTTTTTTCAATAGCAAAATACAAGTTCATAGATTGATATTGAAAAGTAAAACTTTAAAAAAAGTTTAATGTCATGGGTTCATCAAAAGTATGTATATATATATGTATATACTTTTATTTTTTTACCATTATTTTTAATTTCTTTCTCATTAATTTGTATTTTTTTTTAATAGCAAAATATGAGTTCATAGATTGATATTAAAAAATAAAAAACTTTAAAAAAAGTTTAATGTCACGAGTTTATCAAAAGTACGTATATATATATGTATATACTTTTATTTTCTTATAATTATTGTTATGGCTTCTTAATTTCTTTTTCTTTAAATTGTATTTTTTTCAATAGCAAAATACGAGTTCATAGATTGATATTGAAAAGTAAAACTTTAAAAAAAGTTTAATATCACGAGTTCATCAAAAGTACGTATATATACTTTTATTCTTTTACTATTATTATTATAGCTTCTTAATTTCTTTCTCTTTAATTTGTATTTTTTTTCA
>CAJVPZ010002209.1:0-12840 GCA_910592135.1 Racocetra fulgida | reverse complement strand
TAGTAAGGTACTTGTTTAGTTGCAGTGATAACAATTTGGTAAAGAATATGATGTTGTTGAAGTTGTTTTTTGAAAGCTATACAATATTTATAATCCTAACTATACTCTCTAACTTGATAAGTATCCTCTTGAGCTACCAGTTCGATATACTATTTGTACTATCTGTTATACATATATTTATACTTTGTAGTTATTTTAATATAGATTTTAACAGTCGTCACAAATTGCTACTCATATCAACTAGCCTGTTATATGGCTTTATATAAAAAATTTCTAATTTTTTACACAGTTTCCAATCTTTTACTCTCAAATTATTTCGAGTTAAAATTCTTCTCAATGAGTTGTTTACACCTCATATATTATACAAATGTAATTATTATTCTTTACCAAATTGTTATCACTGCAACTAAACAAGTACCTTACTATACTGGGTTACTTACTCATCACTAATATTATTTCAAAATCTTATTGACAATTCTTTACAACAGATTATTAACTCTACATCATTAGATATTACACAAGAATCAATCACTACACTTCATAACCAAATTAAAAATTTAAAGTAAGGTAACAGTGGGCTAGTTAATTAATAATATTATAAAATCGGTCTTCTTAATATACAGTAACTTATGAAAGATGATTTGTAGTTTATATAATTTGATAAAATTAATAAGAGTGCACCAAAGCATAGAGTATGATGAGTTTATAAAAGACAGAATAGATGGTAATTCTTTAAGACTATTATATTTGGAGATAACAAATTGTAAATCAGTAAAGATGTGAATCATACAAGATCTTGGTGCTGTAATAATAGCTAATAGAATAACAACAAGTTCTGCTTTAATAAAATATAGCCAGTATTTAATTTGAGCTTGGAATATGTATAGTATATTATTTTAATGAATTTGTACCTATCTAATATCCATAAAACAGTTTGGTAAGCTAAGATCAAGAACTGACCCATCTGTATAGAACATAATATCAGAGAGTTAGTATTCAAGTTAGCAATAGTCTGAAGAGTATTAGTAAGAAATCTAGGTTCAAATATAGATAGAATTAAAGCAACATTATAAGTGATATTAGGAATAGATAAAATATGAAGAGGATGATAAATAGCAATAGAATATATTAAATCTAAAAAATTTGTATAAAGTTTAATAGTTTTGTCTTGGGTGTTGTAAATACAGAAAAATTTAGATGCTAGATTAATTAAAATAAATAGTATACATCTATTAGCAATAAGGTTAAAGCTAAGAGAACAGCCAGAATATAAGTTAAAGTCAATAATAGGAGTTGGAAATAATTTAGTAAATTGTAATTGAAAAGAATATTAGGGCTTTCAGAAATTACATAATTTTTAGTTACTAATAAATTTCAAAATTTTACCCCACCCACCCACACGTATTAGCCAATTAAATTTTATATAGTATTTTTTAAAATTTTTTATATATTCTAATTTTTAAAATTGATAAACTTTAGATCTACTGAGCCAATTAAGATGATTTAACTACCAAAATGCTTACCTCAATAAGATGATTCTAACAAGTCTAAAATCATTAAAATCCAATCACAGAATTCTAAAATAATTCAAATTTTGTGTAATTTTAATAGTAATTTTTTAAAATTACTAAATTAATTATCTAAAATTTAATAACTTTTGATCCATTAGCCCATTTTGGATGATTTAACTACCAAACTGTTCATCTTAGTGAGACAATTCTAACAAGCCCAAAATCACTAAATTCTAATAACAGGTTCCCAAAATTGATAAAAATTTGTATTGTTAAACAATTATTTAATTTATATATAATTAAATAATTATTTAACAATACAAATCTTTATTAATCTTAGAATCCTGTAATTAAAATTTAGTGATCTTGGGCTTGTTAAAATTGTCTCACTGAGATGAACATTTTGGTAGTTAAATCATCCAAAATGGGCTAATAGATCAAAAGTTATTAAATTTTAAATAATTTATTTAGTAATTTTAAAAAATTACTATTAAGATTACACAAAATTTGAATTATCTTAGGATTCTGTAATTGAATTTTAATGATTTTAGACTTGTTAGAATCATCTTATTGAGGTAAGCATTTTGGTAGTTAAATCATCTTAATTGGCCCAGTAGATCTAAAGTTATTACTAATTTTATAATTTTATAATTTTAGCTAGAATTATTTTATAATTTTGGCCAGAATTATAAAATTTTGACCAGAATTATAACCTGATATTTTGGGGACCCCACCCACACACCCAAAAATTACGTAATTTCTGGAAGCCCCCTTACAAGTGTGTTATAAGAACATAACTAGCGAGGCAGTCTGTCTTTTTGCTATATCTACTATTATTTAGTTATTAATAGTAGTTATAAGCTATAGTTTGGGTTTTATAGAAAAGTGGTCAGTAGAAAAACAGTAATAGTTAATATCAGGAAAATTATAATAGTTATCAAGTATTTTGTTAAATTTATGATTAGTTACAAGATCTTTGAGAGTTGTAAACTATAAAAGTTTTTTTCCTCTAAAGATTTTGTGAAGTCTGGATGCAATATGCTTCCAACTAAGAAGACATAAGTTGTTATATGTGGTAAGTTGGTCTAAGTAAAGAATATGATGTTGTTGAAGTTGTTTTTTGAAAGAACTATAGTTGGAATTTGATAAAAGTAACAATTCCAAAAATATAATATCTTTATATGGAGCAAATAAAATATAATAAATTAGATTGTGAGTAATTGATATATTGAGTTACTTGAATAGCTTAATATTTTTAAAATTAGTTGTATATTTGTTAAAACTATTAATAATAGAATTGAGATGTATCAAAATATTTTTGGATGACCAAAGATTATTTTGGAGTTGTTAAAGATGGATTCAAGAAGTAATGCCCAGAAGATCTGGGTTATTAATCTGTTTAATGTAGTTAGTGATATAATGTTGAAGTTGAATATCCTAAATATTATGAATAGTAGATGGAAAAGAATACTTGTAGGAATAGTTCAATTTAATTTAGCTTTGTGTTTGACAAACTTAATATAGTGAAAAAGTATTTTTTTACAGGTATGTTAACTAAGTACAATATTATAGAGTTGGTATTCAATTGTAAATATAATTACTACAACTCTATTAGTTATAACTCATATTTACTACCTTTACACTTACTTCACACACCTTTCAAGCTCTTGAATATTGGTTTACTCTAGATAACAAATTTACAAAACAAACCTAACTCATTATTGAAGAATCACTACATCTTATTCAAATTGCTGATATTAAATATATCACTGATACCTATGCTTGGTATATTATTAATGCAGTAAGGAGGAGGATTATTGGTCAGAAAATAGATTTAGAGAGATTGACTTGTATATTGGCTATTTCATAAAATAATTGAGCAACAGAAAGAATCTGGGAAAGTTCATATTGAGAAGAGGCAAGCCAAAGAGTATTATCCATATAAGCTAATACTAAGCATTTGGCATTAAGTTGTTTAAAAGATTTGTTTTTGAGACTAGTAATCCAGGATGTTTGCATAGTAAATATATATTATAAGTAGATTATAATATATTTTTCACAGAAGTAAAGTAATAGTTTTATCTTGGTCAATACCACTTTGAATAGAATATAGAGGGGTTAGCCCAAGATTAGTTATAACTTGGTTATGGTAATCTGCAAAAAATATTAGTAATAGTTTTGATGATAGTAGTTGGTAAGGCAAGTCAAACAAGAGAGTGTTGAAGTAAAGAGAGATTAACAGAATTATAAACCTTGCTTAGGTCTTGAAACAGAAGCTATATATCCTTATGATTACAGGTAGCATCCTCAATAAAATTTTGTAGAATATGTATAGAAATAGTGGTAAAGTTTCTAAGTAGAGCAATATAGTTGAAGGGTGATAGAATAGGGTATTGTTGAAATTTTAAATTGAGTCTGTTAGTAATAATTTTAGTATAGATTTTTCTAATATGTTTAACAAGGCTAATTGGTTGAGTAAGATTAAGGTTGCTATTAAAAATATTACACTTAGAAAAAGGATAAATTTGGCTATTTTTCCATTGTTTTGGAATTTGGCTTTAAGTAAAGCAAAGATTAAAGAGAACAGTAAGTGCTTGAAAATATATAGAGTCAGCATATTTAATCATTTCATAGCTAATACCAGTAGTTCATAGGCTTTACTATTTGAAAGCTTAGAAATAGTCAAAGTTATCTCTTCTATTATAATAGACAAGATAAGAGAACTATATCAATTGGGATTAATATAAGTTTGTAGTAGGTATTCTTGTTGTCAAAAACTATCAAAGAAGGTTTAATTGATAGATTTATAGACAATCTAGTAGTAGAAATAGTTTTGAATATGTTGTTAATAAGAGTAGGCTTAGTAACTAGTTGGTTTAGTAATTTGATATTTAAAAAGTATATAGATGCTTGATAGTATTTAAGAATACTATTAATAGCTTGTATAGGTTTGCTAACAAGAGTTTCACATCTTTTTTTAGAGGTTTGTTGAACTTGTTGGCAAAGTAAAAATGAGTTTTTAGTATATCATACCTCATATAGTTAATGCTATATGTCTTGGTTATGTTTGATCCATTCTGAGACTTGGGCAGTGTCTGAGCTTAAGATTGGAATTGTAAATTAATATTTTGAATTTGCGAGTTAATAAAAGAGATGTCTGGAGTTATATTGATATTTTTAAAATTTTTAATTAAATGGCCTAGTTTTCTAAGCAACAGATATAGTTGAGTATTGTTGTGTATATATTTGTGATTATAGCTATGTTTACAACTGGATTTATTTAGAATAAATGATGTAGCAGAATATATAAAAGAATGTTCTATCTTATGTAATATAGTATTAATACTTTTAGAGATTTAAAGTGAAAGAGGTGTTCGATATTGATTGAGTTTAGTTGTAAGAAGATCTAAGAATTCAGACCAGTTTTCTAAGGTCATAGCATTGTAGTTAAATATATAGCAGCTAATATCAGTATACAAATGAGGTGGTTTGCTAAAAGCATAAGGAAATGTTTAAAAAAAACTAAGTATGAGGTGGTCACTGCAAGTGCAAGTATTATTAGTATTTAGTTTATATGACAAAAGAAATTGGATATTGAATTGGTCAGTTCAAATATAATCAATTTAGCTAGAATAGATATTATTAGACCAAGTATAGTGAGTATTGTTGAAGTGTGTACCAATATCATACATATTGAATTGATATAAAAAGTTGATAAGTCTGTATTTGGCTAAAGAACTATAATTATAGTCATGTGTATTGAAGTTACAAAAATGATAGAATAGAGATTATGTTGACAAGTAGTTAATTACAGTATTTTGGTAGCATTTTTTTTTAATATATCTGTGAAGAAAAGGTAAACTGAGATAATGCAAAGATTAATATTGCTTTTGAAAAATAAGTTAATAGTCACAGTACCCTAGGGTGAGTAAAACAGTTATAGCTATGTAGTTGAATAAAGTTGCATATCATAATAGCAGCCCTTCTGCTAAGCTGTCAGAATTAGTTCAGAAGTAAACAAGATTGTTGTTATAAAAAGAAAGATTAGATTTTTCTGCTATTTTGGTTTCAGTAATACAGGCAATACTGCTATTGTAATTAAGACAGTAATTTTGTCAGGCTTCTCTTTTAGTAATTGTGTTGAAACCACAAATATTATGTGTTGCAATATTGAGATATAAATCTCTAATTTGAGTATGATTTTAATGAAAATGACTATAAATAGAAGTATCCTTTAAACTATCAGTTTTAGCGGGCAAATTTGCCTCTTAGAATTTTTAAAAGATTTATAAAATTTGCTTCTAATTTATTTTTACTAAAATTAAGTTAATTAAAAAAATTTTTTTTTAAATATTAACTATTAATATAGATTATATTTTAATAAATTTAATTTTTATATTTGTATAAAAAAATTTTAAGTTGTCTATAAGCTAAAAAAATTTAAAAAATTTAAAAATTTTTGATTTTTAGAAACTTTATTTTTGACTATTGACAAACTTTTTAAAATTCTAAGAATATGTATCCTATAATTTTGATACAAATTATAGATCAAGTTATCATAAACAACTTTTGTTATAAAAGTTTTATAATTTTATAATTAAAATTTTAACTTTAATTAGTAGAGAAAAGTTTTTTTTCTTTGAAAACATATAAAAATTTGAAAACTTTTGAAAATTTTGAAAAAATTTTATAGTAAAATTAAAGAATTGCCTATATTTAAACAATTTTTCTTTTATTTATAAATATATATAATTAAAATTTTAATAAATATCAATTAACAATATGCCAAATTTTATTTTAGCTTAATAATAGGTGCATATCATTAATAAAATTTTTAGTAATTTTAAAAAACATGTTAAAAAAATTTAGGAATAGTTTGTAGATGTAGAGAGTAGCATAGATGAGCTTGAGATATTATTAGTAAGATTTTGCAGTAATAAAAGTAGATCTGTAGTTAAAGATTCAGATTCTTCATCAGAGATTGCAGGTGATAGAATTGGTGATGTGTCTGTATATGCTTTAAGAAGTATATTGTATGTGTCTAATATTAGTGGTAGGATGTGATTTGGCAGTAATTTAGTTCTATTTAGTAGGTAAACATGTGCTTCTGTTCTGTCTTTGAATAGTGAGATGGCAGCAAATTTTTTAAGATGTAGTGCATAGATACTAAGGTAAGAGTAGAAGGATTGTAGGGTTTGAGGTCCTTTAAAAAGGTGAAGTTTATGAGATTATAAGTATTTGTTATAGCATGCACCCAAATCATAGAAGTCTAAAGATGTTGATGATGATTTGGACAAATAGTCTTCAGCAAAGTTGCTTGCTATTTAAGCCTGGTTTTTATAGCTGTCAAGAGTGCTATAGTTTGTCTTGTGCATTAGGTCTAACCATCTTTATCATAATTCTCTGTATAAATAGGCTTATCCACTTGTCTACTTATATTATTCTCTTTTAAAAATGACACACAATCTGTAGAGAACATTGTTGTTCTAAAAGCGGTAGCTGATTGTGGTCATTTTTATATTTGCTTTTAATTAATATCATTTTATTAATCTAAATTTCTTGTTTTTGTTAATTTCTCTTTTTTGTTTTAACTTTTTTATTGGCCTAATTATTTGATAATTTTAATAGTATTGAAGACTTTTCAGTGAAACATTTAATTTTTTTTTCAAAAAAATTCATTCAAAAAAAAAAATAGTTTAATATATATATATATTGATCATTATTATTATCAGGAATGAAGTGATATATAATATTACAAAGTATATATCAGAAATGGAGTAATATATAATATTATAATTATATCAGGAATGAATATAATGAATATATAGTTTGTATACTATTTAAAATTACTTCTGTCTACAAAAACTTATATCTTATTAGTTTGCATAACTTATTCTTCATCAATTAATTATTTTTTATATGTATTTCATCATGCTTTATATATTGAATTTTCTGCTCAAAATTGTATTCAACTATGCTTTAGAACAGGCTATTTTAGTAACAGTTTATTTTAAGTATAATGAAGAAAACACAAGAAACATCTATTGAAAGTAATAGTGAAGCAGCTATCTTACAGCCAGAAATCAACAATATAGTAGACTGGAACTATTTAAGAACATCAGATTTAAAAGCAATATGTTCTAAGAGTAGTCTTCAAGATGAGGGTAGTAAAACAGAACTGGTAAACCTTTTGAAGGTTTTCTGGAATAAACCCGAATCTGAAAAGAACCTGGAGCAACCAAAAAAAGGAAAGAGAAGTTAGTAGACAAAAATTTTGGTAAAGAGAATGAAAAAAGAAAGGAACCTCTCTTGCAGAAGGACTTTGATAACCAAAATAAAGCTTTTTTTGTCTTGTAGATGATAGTTTAAAGGAAAGGATTGATGAAAAGTTAGGTGCATTGCTGTCAAGAGTCTTGAATAGGAGTTGGCAACAATAGACAGCAAAAATAAATGGGGCAAAAGCAATTGAAAAAAACTTTTCAAAAAGAAAGTTTAAAAGAGCATGAGATTAATATGAGTATGATTCAGTGTATAATACTGGTGCATTGCTTCAAAAAGTGATTTAGGAAAACTCAAAAAAAGACACTTAGAAGTACAGAAATAGTTAAGGTTAAGGACATTTACCTTGAGATTTACTGAAGAAGAAGGTTGGACTGTGGCAAGAAAAATTCCAAAATTGGTATCCAATGAAGGTGATAAATTTAAGGATTTATGAGTTAAAGCAAGGAAACAAGCAAAGTTACAAGGAGGAGACCTTGTACCTTATAATGAAAGATCTTGACAAACTAGAGACTGAAAATTCAGGGCTTGAGGTTTAAGAACAAATTATTATACCTCTTATCTGTCTCCTCAACAATATATACAGTATTCTCTGCCTCTTCAGACTTATTAGAATTAATGAATGTTTTGAATCTAGAACCAACTTATCAAAATCAAGGAGTGTTCCCAAATTTAGGGCCAACTTATCAGAATTTTTTTGGCATAGAATCAAGCAAGAAGTTTACCTACTACTATTGTGGAGGTGCAGGTCATACAGCATCAGTTTGTGCCTCAAGATCATCAGAAAATAATACAAGAGGAATTGGGATTTTTCAAAACAGAACTAGCAATAAAAATAGATGACTATACTCAGAGAAGGAAGAATAAAAAGAAAAACAGTAGATAGGAATGATGAACAGTATAAAGCAGGGCAAGGAAGTAGTTAGGAAATTCATGAACCAGCAGCAGTAAAATATTGGATAAAAAAAATAAACCTGCCATCTATTGTAGCTTGTTGGTTAAAAAACCAAGTACTCTTATTTCTAAGAGACGTGTAGAGTTTAGTCAAGAGCAAGGTACCAAGGCCTTACAAATTTACAATAGATTAGGAGAAATAGTTGGAGGAAAAACTGCAGTAATTGAAAAAGCTGAGTGTAGTAAAAAAGTAGATACATCAGCAGTTGCCCAGCTTCTCTGCTAATACTAAAACTAGAGCCAAAATGTTTTTACCTAGTAATAGATTTTAGAAGACTGAACAAATGGCTGCCAGAAAAATCATTTCGTTTTGAAGGATTGGGTGGCCTATTAAAGTCAATAGAAAGAAATTGGTCAATGATTACATTAGATTTAAGGGATAGCTATCATCATATGCTAATAGACAAGAAAGCTCATCAGTTACTAAGGTTTCAGATTAAGAAAGTATGATATTAGTATTGGGTGTTATTATTCAGTCTTTTGCAGTTAATTTGGATTTTTCAAGGATAATTCGGGCACTAATTGCCTATTGGAGATCAAAGAGAATAGCCTTGAGTTCGCATGTAATGATATATGAGTAGCTCACCTCTTAGTAGTTGTTTTAGAAAAGATTCAGAATAAGATTATCATATCAGTTTTAAGAAATTGCAGTTTTGTTTTGGTATGGAAAAAGAGCAGCCCAATACCATCAAAAAAGATGAAGTTTTATAAACTACTGGTGGATACAGAAAGAGCACAAGTGATTGTACCAGAGTCAAAGTTGGAAAAGATGAAAATATATTTAAAAGCACTGATAGATATAAATTGAGTAACAGCCAGGCAGTTGGCAAGTATTATAGAAAAGGTTCAAAGTTTTGCAAGAGCTTTTACCCCAACTCAAGTAAAATGTTTAAAGTTTTACTCCTTTATAAATATAGCAAACAAACAGTTTTGAGTATAAAACAAAAGGGTTTAATTGTTAGATCAGGCAAAGAAAGATATAAGTTGATTGATAAAAATTTAGAGAAGTACAATGGCTGCTCTGCCTGAAGACCATCTTTAATAAAGACTTTGTTTATAGATGCTTCTATGACTAGTTGATGTACAAAACTAGAGAGGTTAACAGCCTTTGAAAATTAGATAAAAAAATCAGATTCTCAGGAAATCGCAAAGTTAAAATCTGAATCAGTTCTATTGGGCCTCGAAAGTTTTGCAGATCTGTTAAAAGAGTTTTGGATATTAATTTTTATAGAGCCTTGGCAACAATAAAAGTAGGAGGCAAGCATTGGTGGCAAAAGGAGACCTACAGAAGATTGTAGCAGATTTGTCTAGAAAAAGACATTTAAATCTACAAGTTGAAATAAGTACTATTAGCAGAAAATCCAGCAGACTTGTGGACCCAAGTTGTTAATTCATCAGATTGGTATATCAGAAAAGAAGTGATTCAAGAGATAGAGAAAGCTTTTGGTCTACACTCAGTTGATCGAATGTTATCCTATATAAATACAATATTACAAAGATTCAACAGCTATCATTTTTGTTCAGAAGCAGAGGCTATAAATTGCTTTACCCAAAGGTGCGAAGAGGAAGTAAATTATGTGTGTCTACCACTGCATTTAGTATAAAAGGTCCTTCACATATAGGAAGCAGTAGGGCAAAAGCAACAATAGTAATTTCAGAGTAGCTGTCAGAAGAATAGTGGCCACAACTTCTGAAGCTAAATTGAATGGCCTTTTACCTGCCAGAACTAAGACTTATATTTGCAACAGGTTTGTCAGGATTTGTAGAACCATAGAAAAATTCAAGGTAAAATTTATTGGCAGTGCATATTTGGATATAAAAGAGCTGTTCCAAAAAGCAAGAGCATTAGCAAAGCAAGCTATGTTTCCATTTTATAAAGCAAAATCAGAAAAATATTGGACTCTTTATAGGGAATTTTGTAGATTTGAGTTAGTTGTAGATAAATCACAAAAAGATGGGATTCTGGCATTTATTATGTAGTTAGACATAATAAGGTTAGTCCAAACCATGCAAATACTTCAAGTAGTTATAAATAATCTGTATTTAAAGGGAAAAAAAGCTTTAGAAATTTATTAGCAGTAACATGAGTTTTAAGAGCAGTAAAAAAGAAAGTTTCAAAGAATAAAACACCAAATTGGCCATGTAATCTACTTCTAGTTAAAGTACTAAGGTACTATATAGATATACTACCATCCTTGGCAAGTAGATCTATATATAGAAGAGATATTGTATTGGTTACACTAAGATTGCAGACAATGTGAAGGCCAGGAGAGTTAGGAGAGCTAAAAATAACAGATATAAGATGTGATAATGATAAAACCCTGTGGGTTCAAATCTGCAAATCTAAAACTGATCAATTCAAGAATAGTAGATTTATTCTAGTAGAAAATATAGATTCACAGTATTGCTTAGTTGGGCTATTAAAGCAGTACTTGAAAATTTGGCTAATAACAGACACAGAAGCATCTTTATTTTTATCGAAACAGAGAAAAAAGTTTTTGTTTTGGCAATTAGCTTAATAGTAAAATGGTTTGCAGACTATGCAGGTTTGACTGGTAGATTTATAGCTTATTAATTGAGAATAAGTGAAGCAACACTGTTATAATGGCAGAAATACAAATTTGAGTATTAGAAGCTAAAATTTGAAGACTGTGATATTGTATTTGAGGACAGTTTCAATGGCTAAGTTTTGAACTTTTATCTGTATAGGTTTTTTTAAAAAAAAAAAAAAAAGGAAGAAAAAGAGAAAATAGATAATTATATATATATATAGAGTAGTAAGTGATATAAATTATATGTATTAAGGCATGCAGTCTAAAGAGTAAACTATAATTGAAGTAGTGATTTAGTAGGACACACAGTTAAAAAAAAAATAGTATCAGATCTAGTAAATAAATTTGATAAAGTAATACCAGAAATAAAAAAAAAAGAGAAAGAGTAAGGGAGTTAAGAAAGAAAAAGAAAAGAGATGTAGATATTAAAAAATTTTAAAGAGCACACAGCCCAAACTAATTGATTAGACTGAAGTCTGAAATAGAAATATAGCTTGTTTAATTAATTATATAGTAACTGATAAGAAGAAAGTCTAAAGTTAGGTTGTAGCTTTGTTGACTGTATAAGTAGGGTAGTGGGACCCAATACAAATTACTTGTATAATCCTCGCCAACAATCCCATACTGTACTTCATAGAGCACAAAGATATTGTTGGCTATGGAAGTTGTTCGTTCATTAGAAGAAATAGGTTTTATGATAAACAATAATAATAACCTGCTTGTGGATGAAGTCACAAGGTAGGATATTATTATAAGTTATAGATCATATATGTGATAGCAGATCAATTTAGTAATGAGGCTTTGATAGTATTTATATTTGAATAATTTGATGATCTGCTGATTTCTTTGTTCTTGAATTTTCTGCTTGACATTGTATCCAGCTACAGCCCTCCCACCACTCCCAGATATAGCAATAGTATTTAAATCTCAAAAGTATATAATTCTCATAAAGTCTGCTTATATGATATCAGTTGGCTTGTTTCACAACTTTATCTTATACTGTACTTTGTAGAGTACAGAGGTATTGTTGGCCATAGAAGTTGTTTGTTTATCAGAAGGAATAGGTTCCATAACAAACAATAATAATGTTTCAATTAATTTTTGGTGTTTTTTTACAAATTTTTTATTCTGATTGGATGTAGTAATCAAATGATTTTAATAGATCTCTGACCTTTACTATTTTTAAATAACTAAATAGATTGCTATACAAATAATACTTGTGATAACTTGATATTTTATTAAAAAAATTACAGCTATCATTTATAGCTTTAGAAAAGCACTAGTGTTTAATCAAAATGACCTTAAACCTAGAAGATAAAATAAATTGTTGTTATGATATTCAGTAGGAGAGACTTTTTTTTATTAATATCAATTTAACTCAGGAATATCAATATTAAAGAAAAGCAAGCAAATATTTATTAAGTATATACACAACAAAAAAAATAAGCAAAACCTATAACTGAGTAACTAACATTCTCTATTTTCTTCCAAGTACAAGTAGTACTTCAAAGTTCTATCCACAAAACTAACTAACAATCCAACTA
>CAJVPZ010002208.1:0-12840 GCA_910592135.1 Racocetra fulgida | reverse complement strand
AAATCAAATTAGAATCATAAATAGTTACTCTTGACCATTTAGCGTAGTACACGGTAGCAAATCCACCTTTTCCAATCTCTTCGATAATTTCAAATTCCGAATAAGGAATCCAAGATAATTGATATTTATTTTCTCTCAATATTTTTTTTAAATTTTCATTAATATTTAGATTTTCATATGTTGATTTAATTGTATTTGAAAATTTATTTCTTTCTCTTCTAAACCAATAATTGGCTTTTTGTAAATTCCTTTCTATTCCTATTCCATTTCTGTAACAATGACCAACCATATGAAATCCATTAGTGTTTCCCAAATCAGCGGCTTTTTGATAATAAATAAATGCCTTATGTTCATTCTTTTCAACTCCAATTCCCTTTAGATAACAATCACCAATATGATATAATCCTGGAACATTACCCATATCAATAGATAAATGAAAGCTTTATGTTCATCCTTTTCAACTCCCAATCCATGTTGATAACAATATCCAACATTATTTATTCCAAGTGCATCCCCCATATCTGCAGATTTTTGATAATAAATGAATGTCTTACGCTCATCCTTGTTAACTCCAATTCCATTTTCATAACAATATCCAATACTACATGTTCCAGCAGCGTTTCCCATCTCTGCAGATTTTTGAAAATAAATGAATGCCTTATGTTCATCTTTTTCAACACCAATTCCATTTCGATAACAACTTCCAACCATATATATTCCACTAGCATGCCCCATCTCTGCAAATTTTTGATAATAAATGAATGCCTTATGTTCATCCTTTTCAACTCCAAGTCCATCTTTATAACAGTTTCCAAGTGCAAATATTCCATTAACATATCCCATCTCTGCAGATTTTTGATAATAAATGAATGCCTTATGTGCATCCTTTTCAACTCCAATTCCATTTTGATAACAATATCCAACCATATATGTTCCTCTAGTATTACCCATATCTGCAGATTTTTGATAATAAATGAATGCTTTATGTTCATCCTTTTTAACTCCAATTCCATGTTGATAAAAATATCCAACATTATTTGTTCCATCAGCATTCCCCATCTCTGCAGATTTTTGATAATAAATGAACGCCTTATTTTCATCCTTTTCAACTCCAATTCCATTTCGATAACAATATCCAACATTATTTGTTCCAGCAGCATCCCCCATTTCCGCAGATTTTTGACAATAAATGAATGCCTTATGTTCATTCTTTTCAACTCCAATTCCATTTTCATAACAATATCCAACATTATTTGTTCCAGCAGCATCCCCCATTTCCGCAGATTTTTGATAATAAATGAATGCCTTATGTTCATCCTTTTCAACTCCAATTCCCTCGTCGTAGCAAGATCCAACATTAAATATTCCTCTAGCACTACCCATATCTGCAGATTTTTGATAATAAATGAATGCCTTATGTTCATCCTTTTCAACTCCAATTCCCTCGTCGTAGCAATATCCAACAATAAATATTCCAGTAGCATTACCCATATCTGCAGATTTTTTATAGTATTCGAACGCTTTTTTCTCATCTTTTTCTACTCCGATACCATGTCTATAATTATATCCAAGCTTTACAAACTTAGTCGAATTTTCATTGTCCATGCTTTTTAAAAATATATAGTAATTTTATCATATGGTATTTCACTTTTTTATTCTTTTTTAGATATCTCTTCTAATAACTCTTTTATATCCTTGTATTCTTGAGTTTGTATGAAAATCAGAATTTCACAAATTGATACAAATATAAAAACTTGTACCATTATATGCGATGTTGTGAATACAATGTATACAATATAAATACGTACGTACGTACGTACGTACGTAGATTTAAATAAAAACATGATACACAATGTTTAAATAATTCATTATAACAAATTAGTTTCAAAGTACTCGCATAGGAAGGGTATATCGTATGAATTGTTACGTATACGTTGAGTACGTACAGTACATACTACCTGCCTACCTAAGTATGTTATTCATGCTTAAAGATTTTCATGGCTAAAAGCGATATTTCTGAAAATACGTAAGAACTTAAGGTGTCCAGGAATATGCAATGCTGTGATATGCGCATAATTGACCATTCTTCGCATCGCACATACTTTGCATAATTAGGCATAATAACGTGTTTAGATCGTGATTGATAAGATATATAAGTGTTTTGAACAAAATTTTTATTGTATTCCACCAAAATTGTCCGGCATCAAGAAAATTTGGGCAGGAATGATGTTCCGATATAACGATCAATGCCTGAAAATTTTCGAGAAATAAAGAGGTACTGTACAGTAATTGACCACAAAATAATTATAAATCGCCAAACAATCACATAGTTAATCGTATAATTTTAAAATTATATCGCATCCATCGCATAATCGACCTCAGTTATAATTTTAAAATTATATCGCATCCATCGCATAATCGACCTCAGTTTATCAGTGTAATTTACTCTACCGTATCGCATAATTCTGGATACCCTAACGTTAGTGTTTGTAGTCGATAAAATTTTTATGAGCTTAGTCGATAATTTTAATTAAACTTAGTTGGCTTAATCGACTATTATTATATGCAGCATAGCGAATAAGCACTTACAGCCAGTGTTTAAAATTCAGAAAAAAGTTTCACTTGCACAAATTGAAAATTTTGTGTAACGAAAGTTTAAAAATATAATTTTACTATAAAAATTTACATGCAAAGAATTATTTTTTCTTGCACATTAAAAAATTTACATGCACTGTGCATGTATGTGCAAGTCAATTTTAAACACTGCTTACAGCTGTTCTTATTGATTCTGGAACAACTGATAACGATTTGCTTAAATCTGCAAGTGATTCTATAAGTTTTTTCCCGATTTTTAAAATGCAAGTTCATGCAACAGGAGGAACCGTTCAATGTTACACAAATTTTCGAATATGCCGAAAAGTTCCGAAAATGATCGTCCAATCAAAATAATCGGCGTCACATGAAACATAGCCAATCAAATCTTATGCATTTTTTAATTAATATTCATAATTACGGAATTATGTAAAAATTTAACGGCATTGTTAAATCACACCACTGGTGTTCAACACCACTATACATTATAACTCAAAAATTCATCTATGAAACTACCTTTGGGGCTCTAACAAAAAAAATTCCTTGAAAAATTTGATATAAACTATACCCCTGCCTCATCCCAAGCCTAAATCCTAACCCTAATATAAAATATGATTTTCATTTTGAGAAAAATTATTTTGATTACATATTATACGATTTTCATATATGTGGTGTTGAACACTACTGATGCGATATATAATTTTTGAAATTTAATTAAATTAAGTAATATAATATATAATAATATAAATTTATTAAAATTTTACAACTCAAAACATATTGTTTTTTAAAGTAATATTATATGTAATAATATATATTTATTGTTACAGATTAAAATGAAATTTTTCTGTTTTTTAAGGAAAATTTAAAATTTTTTGGTAAATATTTTTTGGGTTCTTTTTAGCATTAGGGATAGGGTTTAGGGTTAGGTTTATCAATAAATGAATATATGTGGGTTTTATAGGCTCTAAAGGTGGATATGAGAGGTCCTTAGTTTCATTTTGATCAGATTTCATTTTAATTTGTGACATTTATTATAATTTTACAACTCAAGAAAAGTTTTTGTAAATATTTTTATAAATACTCTGCTATTGTTTCAGTTATTCCATCTGCATCACCCATATCATCATTCTTATTAACTGCATTCTCACTACTCTCATCGATTATTTTATTTTTAATGAATTTATTTATTTTTTTTTGAATATTAATGATGAGACCATGTCTTTGTCTTTATTAAAATTTAATTTAACTCTCTTACAAAGCAAAGAATATACAGCTCTTTTACAAGAAAAGAGAATATAATTCTTATACAAAAAAAAGAATAAATTTAAACTTTATATCCTAAGATAGCAAGAAAAAAAACTCAGACTGATTTATCTGTGGCCTAAACCAACTAGAGTGGCCATGGCTCACCTAGATTTGTAGATTAGTAATTATATAGTTTAAGTTTGTTTGGTATTTAATCCATAGAGGATACCAAAGTTCTATTTTAGCACAAGCAAGAGCAGCAGATAATGGTTGCGAAAGTTGAAAAGATAAAGAAGGAAGGGAAGAAGGCAGAGAAGATAAAAAGTCACTAAGAGGTTGAACCAAAGAATGAGTAGTACAATAAGGTATCCAAATATTGTGATATATTTGTGAATTAAGATGTAAAATAAATTTAATAGTAATAGTAGAAGCTAGTTTAGCAGATGATGTAGTGTCTTTGAGTAAGTTTATCATAGCAAGAAGAACAAGACCAGATAGAGTTAAATTGATAAATGGGATATGATGATTGTGGTGAAATATTATACTATCCAAATTTTTAATTTGGTTATAAAGTATAGTAATTGATTCTTGCACAGTATCTAATGATATAGAGTTGATAATCTGTTGTAGAGAATTGTCAATAAGGTTATAAAGTAATGTTTGTGATAGACAAGTAACCCAATGTAATAGAGTGCTTGTCTGGTTGCAGTGATGACAATTTGGTGAAAGATAATGATTGCATTTATATAATATATGAGGTGTAGGCAATTCATCGAGAAGAATTTTGACTTGAAATGATTTAAGAATAAAGGATTAAAAGCTGTGTGAAAAATTAGAAATCTTTTGATTATTGTTTATATAAAGCCATGTAGCAGGCCAGTTGATATGAGTGGCAATTTGTGACCACTGTTGAAATCTATATTGGGATGACCACAGAGTATAAATATGTGCATGATAAATAGTATAAATAGTACACAGAACTGGTAGCTTAAGGGGATGCTTATCAAGTTGAAGAGTGTAGTTAGGATTATAAATATTGTATAGTTTGAAAAGGAGAAAATCTGAAGTAAGGTGACAGCGAGCTAGTTGTCAGCAAGATTGTTAAACTGGTCTTCTTGGTATGCAGTAACTTTATGAAAGATGATTTGTAGCTTATATGATTTAATAAAATTAATAAGAGTGCATCAAAGTATTGAATATGATGAGTTTGTAAATAACAGAGTAGGTGGTGATTCTTTAATACTGTTATATTTGGAAATAACAGATTGTGAGTCAGTAAAAATATGAATTGTATAGGATCTAGGTGCTGTAATAATTGCTGATAGAATAGCGACAAGTTCTGCTTTAAAAGAGCATGGCCAGTATTTAATTTGAGCTTGGAATCTGTGTAGTATATTGTTTTGATGAATTTGTATCTATCCAATACCCATAGAGCAGTTTGGTGAGTCGAGGTCAAGAACTGACCCATCAGTATAGAACATAATTTCAGAGAGTTGGGTGTTTAGTTGGCAATAGTCTGAAGAGTGTTAGTAAAAGGTCCAGGTTCGAATATGGATAGGATTGAAGCAAAATTATATGAAAAATTAGGAATGAGTGAAATATGAAGAGGATAACAAATAGCAATAGAGTATATTAAGTTTAAAAAATTCGTATAAAGTTTAATTGTTTTGTCTTGAGTATTGTAAATGCAAAACAATTTGGATGCTAGGTTAATTAAAATAAATAGTATATATCTATTGGCAATGAGGTTAGAGTTAAGAGAACAACCAGAGCATAGGTTAAAGTCAATAGAAAGAGTTGGATATAACTTAATAAATTGTGATTAAAAAGAACTTTGCCAGTGTGTTATAAGAACTTGACCAGTTGAAATGGTCTGTTTTCTTGCTTTGTCTACTATTATTTGATCATTAATAGTAGTTATAAGCTATAGTTTGGGTTTTAGAAAAAAGTAACTAGTAGAAAAACAGTAATGATTAATATCAGGAAGATCATAGTGGTTATCAAGTGTTCTGTAAAGTTCATGATTAGTTATAAGATCCTCAAGAGTTGTAAACCATAAAGGTTTTCTTCTTCTAGGGATTTTGTAGAGTCTTGATGCAATATGCTTCCAGCTAAGAAGATATAAGTTGTTATATATAGTAAGTTAGTCTAAGTAGAGAATGTGATGTTGTCGAAGTTGTTTTTTAAAAGAGCTATAGTTGGGATTTGATGAGAGTATCGATTCCAAAGGTATAATACCTTCTTGTGGAATAATTGAAATATTATAAATTGGGTTGTGGTTAATTGAAATATTGAAATGCTTGAATAGCATAATAATTTTATAGTTAGTAGTATATTTGTTAGAACCATCAATAATGGGGTTGGAATGTGTCAAAATATTTTTGAATGACCAAAGATTATTTTGGAGTTGTTGGAGACGAATTTGAGAAGTGGTGCCCAAAAGATCTGAGTTATTAATCTGCTTAATATAGTTAGTGATGTGATGTTGAAGTTGAATATCCTAAATATTACAGATATTGTAGAATTGTAGGTGTAAGAGGGTACTTGTAGAAATAGTTTAATTTAATTTAGCTTTGTGTTTAACTAGCTTGATATAGTGATATTCAATAGTAGGTATAATTACAGTATTGATAATATACTAGGCATAAGTGTCAGTAATATGTTTGGTATCTGCAATTTGAATAAGGTGTAGTGATTCTTCAATGATGAGTTGTGTTTGTTTTGTAGATTTGTTATCTAAAGTAAACCAACATCCAAGAAACTTGAAGGGTATATGAGGTGAGTGCAAAGGTAATGAGTGAGAGTTGTAAATAATAGGGTTATAGTGAGAAGGAGAATTATTAATACAGAGAATAGATTTAGAAGGATTAACTTGTATATTGGCTATATCATAAAATGATCGGGCAACAGAAAGAATCTAGGAAAGTTCATGTTGAGAAGAGGCAAGCCAAAGAGTATTATCCATATAAGCTAATACTAAGCACTTGGCTTTAAGTTGTTTAAAAGATTTATTTTTAAGACTAGTAATCCAGGATGTTTGCATATTGTATCCAGTGAACTGTGAGTGAATATATGTTATAAGTGAGTTATAGTATATTCTTCACAAAAGTGGAGTAATGGTTTTTCATTAGTCAATACCACTTTGAACAGAGTATGAAGAAGTTAGTCCTAGGTTAGTTATGACTTGGTTATGGTGATCTGAGAAGATATTAATGATAGTCTTGATAATAGTGGTTGGTAAAGCAAGTTGAACAAGTGATTGCTGAAGCAGAGAAAGATTAACAGAATCATAGGCCTTGCTTATATCTTGAGACAAAAGCCATATGTCCTTATGATTACAAAAAGCATTCTCAATGAGATTGTTGAGAATGTGTATAGGAGTAGCAGTAGAGTTTTCAGGTAAGGCAATATGATTAAAAGGTGATAAGATGAGATATTGTTAAAATACTGAGTTGAGTCTGTTGGTAATAATTTTTGTGTAAACCTTTCAAATATGTTTAACAAGGCTAATTGGTTGAGTAAGATTAAGGTTGTCATCAAAAGTATTGCGCTTAGTGATGGAGTAGATTCTGCTATTTTTTCATTGTTTTGGGATTTGACTTTGAGCAAAGCAAAGATTAAAAAGAATAGTAAGAGCTTGAAAACATGTAGAGCCAGCATGTTTAATCATCTCATAGCTGATGCCTGTAGGTCCACAGGCTTTACCATTTGGGAGCTTAAAAATAGTTGAGGTTATCTCTTCTATTATAATTGGTGAAGTAAGTGACCAATACCAGTTAGGGTTAATGTGGGCTTGTAGTAGATATTCTTGTTGCCAAAAGCTATCAAAAAGTGTTTGATTGATAGGTTTGTAGATAGTCTAATTGTAAAAATGGTTTTAAATATGTTGTTTAATAAAGGTAGGTTTAGTGATTAGTTGGTTTGATAGTTTAATGTTTGAGAAGTGTATAGGTGCTTTGTAGCGATTGAGAATATTATTAATAGCTTGTGTTGGTTTACTAACAAAGTTTCACATCTTTTTTCAGAAGCTTGTTGAATTTGTTAATGAAGTAGGAGAGAGTTTTCAGTATACTGTGCCTAGTATAGTTGATGCCATATATCTTGGGCATGTTTGATCCATTCAGAAATTTGAATAAGATCTAAACTTAGAAGAAATTGAAGATTGCATTGAGATTGTGAGTTAATATCTTGAATTTGTGAATTAATAGTGGAGATATTAGGAGTTGTATTAGTATTTTTAAGGTTTTTAATTAGAAAACCTAATTTTTTAAGAGACAGATGTAGTTGTGTACTATGAGGTATAAATTTGTGATTGTAGCTATACTTATAGCAGGTTTTGTTTGGAATAGTTGATGTAGCAGAATATATAAAAGAATGTTCTATCTTGTGTCATATAGTGTCAATACTTTCAGAGGTTTCAAGTGACAAAGATGTTCAATGTTGGTTGAGTTTGGTTGTAAGAAGGTCTGAAAATTCAGACTAGTTTTCTGAAGTCATAGCATTGTAGTTGAATATATGGTGACTAATGCCAGTATGCAAGCGAGGTGGTTTGCTAAAAGTATTAGGAAAAGTTTATGAAGTGCTGAGTACAAGGTGGTCACTATGGATACAAGTATTGCTATTATCTAAATTGTATGACAAAAGAAATTGAATATTTAATTAGTTAGTCCAAATATAGTTGATTTGACTAGAATAGGTATTTTTAGACCAGATGTAGTAGGTATTGTTTAGATGTACACCAATATCATACATATTAGAATAATATAAAAAGTTAATAAGTCTGTATTTAGCTGAAGAACTGTGATTATAATCATGCATATTGAAGTCTTCAAGGATAATAGGATGAAGATTATGTTGTCGAGCGAGTTGGATCCAATTAATTATAGTATTTTGGGTAGCATTTCTTTTTGACATACCTGTAGAGGAAAGATAAACTGAGATAATGCAAAGTTTGATATTGCTTTTGAAGAATAGGTCAATAGCCACAGCACCTCTAGGGTGTGTGAGGCAGTTATGAATATGTGGTTGAAGAAAGTTACGTATCATGATAGCTGCACCTTTTGCTAAGCTATCTGAGTTTGCTCAGAATATATAAAGAGATTATTGTTGTAGAAAGATAAATTAGGTTTGTCTGAAATTTTGGTTTCAGTGATACAGGCAATACTAATATCATGATCAAGACAGTAGTTTTGTCAGGTTTCTCTTTTGGTAATTGTATTAAAACTACAGACATTATATGTAACAATGTTTAAATATAGATCTCTAGTATGACTGTAATTTTGGTTGTTAAGATTATCAGTAGAAGAATTGTTTGTGTGAGTAGGTGAAGTAGATAAGTTGGGAGTATTATTGGTAGGGTCTTGTAATAATAAGAGTAATTCAGCTGGTATATAGTCAAGTTTTTCAGAGTTTAAATCAGAAGTAATTGGTGATGTAGTAGATGAGTGAGTAGTTGGTGGAAAGATAGGAGTATTCGATTGTGATTTTAGGGGATATTATGAGAATCGTGAGTTGATAGAATATAATAGTTTAGAAGTTTGTTAAATTTATGTAGTAAGTGCATATGTGCTTCAGTTTTGTTATTAGTGACAGTAATGAAAGAATAGTCAGCCAGATAGTTGGCATTGTTTTGTCGTAAGTGTTGTAGGAAGGAATTAATGGTTTGCAGTTCACTTAATAAAGGAAGATTGTAATAGATAAGAAATTTGTTGTAGCATTTTTTCAAATCATAGGAGTTTGATGATATTGGTAATGATTTGGACAAGAAAACTTCTGCAGAGTCATTTGCCATTTTAAGCTCGGTTCTTACAGCTGTGCAGGATTCCATAGTCTGCCCTATATGTTGGGTCTGACTGTCATATAAATGCTTTTCCATGTAAATGGACTTAACCATCTGTCTACTTACATCATTTTCTTTTGGAAATGGTTCACTTAAAGTGAAGGACAAATTATTTCAGAAGCGGTGGCTGCATTCATGTTTTCTGCAGAAGATAATATTAAAAAGAATTAAATGATAATGTAGTAATATGAGAATTGAGATCTTGTATAGAATTAGAAGTTGTAGTATTCTTTCTGTATTAGGATCTGTCATAATAGTATCATCATCTAAGTTTATAGTTGTATTTGGTGTTTGATAAAATAATAGTGCATTAAGATAAAGGTTATTAAGATTTGGTTGAGTTGAAGTAGGTTTAGTAGATGGTTTTTGCAGACGTTGATGAAGTATATTTTTAGTATTAGGTTTGTTAAATTGTATTTTGAATTTGTTAAACAGAATTTTTTTTGCTTTGAGAAAGAATTTTTCATTGTATACTTGGCAAATAGAGCTAATTGAGAGTTTTTCTGTTTTTAAAATATGGAAGTAGGTAAGTACTCTGGCCAAGAAATTAGTATTAGTTGGTTTTGAAGTAATCTTTTCAATTGCTATGTGTGGTTGAATATAGTAAATTTGATTATTGATAGCTGCAGCCTTGTTGTATATATTAAAATAGCTATAAAATAAAAACTAAATCATGATTGATTTAAGTCTTCTTGCTTAAGTGAATTTAAATGAAGGAATTGTTCTTCAGTTTTGTAAGCAAGCTGATGAAAAAAGGAAATTGGTGTGGGTTTTTGAAATGTAGCAGTATATTGTTTGTTCAGATCAAAAATAGAAAAGTCTAACGTAAGGTGAACCTATTTAGATTTAGTTTCTATATTCTTGGGTGCAGAGAAGTGGTCAAAAGATTTAGTAAAGAAGGAGGTATAGAGGTTTTTTACATTATATTCGACATCTGTTGGTAGAGTTGTGCATTTATCAACTGTATAAATATAAAAATGATAAAGTGCAGCTTGAAAGCATAGTTGTATACGTTCTTTAAGTGAATTAATAGAAGTAATTTTAAAAGTAAAGAGAAGAAGTCTTTTGCATATATTTTAGAGTTTAAGACCAATTTGGTGTTTGATGTAATTGTATGTTTTCTTTTGATCAATTTGAGCAAACTGTTGTTTATAAGTTTCAAAAAACTTTTCAAACCATAGATCAAATTTAGATAGATGTGGTTTAAGAGATAAATTTTAAAGTCTTGTAAAAATTGTTTTTTAGAGATATTGAAAGAGATGTTGATATTAAATTGGTTATCATTCTGAACTTTGAAGAGAGGTTGATTAATGTTGTCTCACTAATATAATAGTGAAGTCTAAAGCAGATAGGACATAAGTTCATATCTTCATAGAATTTGTTAGTATGGATAGTTTGGTATTTGTTATATAGGATAAGATGTAAGCATGCAAGATTTAATGCAACTTAGTTTCAATTAGGAATAGAATAGGGAGGTATAGAATTATAAAAAGAGAGTATTTTTGGATAGTTTAATTAAGTAAAAAGAATTGTAGTAAATTCATTAAGTAGATCTACAAAGGTAGAATGTATAAGTTCAAAAGGAATTGTAATTGATTTACTGATTATAGAGTTAGCTTCATATATAATATTAGTTAAAAACTTAGGTCTTTTACCAGCCATAGTTTTGATAAGATAGTTATAGTTAAATTTGGATGCTTTTGTTGTTTTAGTAGCTGCTTTTGTAACTTTGTCAAGATAAATATTAACAAGGTGTGGTTTAATAAAATCAAACAGTTAGTAGACCAAAGTATTATTAAACTTGATGTGTGGTTCTATATCTTCAGTTACTGGATATGCTTTGAACTAGTCAAGGTCATTCGAGATGTCTTTGATATTTTGGATAGGATTTTTAAATTTTTTATTAGAGAGTTGTTAATTTTGTTTAAGTTTGTTGAGAAAAGTAGTGAATATAATTTTTTTGTTAGCAGTAGATATTTGTCGAAGTTTAAGGAAGATAGTTATAAATTTTTGTTCAAGTGTTATCAGAGCAGTAGAGTTAAGTGGTTTGAGCTTAATATTATAAATTCGTGGAGCACAAGTTCTGTGAAGAAGAAAGAAATTTTTGAAGATACAAGCTACTGAATAGTTTGGAGCATAGCTGCTTTGTTCAGTAGCTATACAAGGAATGTTTTTGGTTTTGCAGATAAAACAAGTGTAATAATATTGAGAGTGAGCAATAATAGCTGTAGGAGTTTTGTCAGTTTGAAAGCTTAGAAATAGTATTCTTGGAATAGTAGTAGATGATGTAGATGATTCAGGTTGATTTTGCATTTTGGTATCAGTAATTTTTTGAAATTGCTTTTTTGAAATTGTAGAGATAGTATTAGTTAGTTGGCCTATTTCGGTTGGATGATCAATTCTATAGAATTGAAAAGTGAAGCTAGTATGATATTTATTACAGAAATATGTACCAATAGTAGGTTGCTTTAGTACTTACAAATAATGTAATTTTTTAGAAGATTGTAAGTAACAAGTTTCTGGTTTGAAGTTAGTTGGAAGTACTTAAGTGAGCCTGGTTTGTTTTCATTCATTCCAATACCAAAATGGTCATGATATCGGCTATAATAATAGTCAATATTATAGGAGTCTAGATCTTTGGATAGGGTTAAGGTTGGCATAATGTTGGTAGTGTTGAGAAGCTGCTTTTTTCAAGGGGGTGTGACAAATAATGGTGTGGTAAATAAAAAAAATGTAACAAATAAAGGGTGTGCCAAATAAAGGATATGACAATTAAGGAGTCACCTGGTGTAACAGTTGGTAATCAGCAGGATCGATGTGATTAATATAAGACAAAAGTTGTGTAATTTAATTAAAAATAAATTAGTAAAATTAAGTTAAAAATAAAAATAGATGAAACAGAAGTTAAATTTGTGTAAACTGATTTGTAATAATGATTTGCAATTTAGGATCTGCAGGTCTGGATGTCCTAGGGGGCAGGGTTCCCCAAAAAAGAGAAAAATTTTTGCAAAAATAAGATGCAATTTTTGCAGCAGAGTTTTGAAGTATTTTAACTATTATGCTATCAGTTTTGGTTCGTTTTTAATATACTATATATCAAAATGAAGCTATAAATTAGCTGAATCTTTTTGTTTTAAGAAGCAAAGGCAGTTGTCTTAATAAAA
>CAJVPZ010002207.1:0-12840 GCA_910592135.1 Racocetra fulgida | reverse complement strand
TTGACAAAGATATTTAGCTGTTGGTATTTTTTCTGGATCTTTATCCATACATTGTCTTGCCAATTTGACATAACATTTAGGTATTCCTTTTGCAAATTCTGGTCGTAATTCCTAACATATTTGTAAACTAAGAACAATATTATTAAATTCTTCTAATTCCTTTTCAAATAGTACCCTTCCGGTTGAAACCTTATACATGATAGCTCCAAAACCATAAATATCTGATGCTGGTGTAAACGGTTTACTCATTAAGACTTTCAGTGCCACAAAAGGCATTACTCTAAATATTTCTTAACTTGTATTATTATCTTGTTTTCTAGTTAATCCTAAATCTGCAATACGTGATTCTATAGTTAGCTCTAATTCATCAACTCTTGTAACCAAAAGTACATTATCATTATGAAAATCTTAATGTATATATCCTGCTCCATAAATAAGATCTAAATCATACGCTATAACAAAAAGAAAATTCAATCTTTGTCTCCAAGTAATTGTTTTAAAATTTTTGGTTAAATATTGCTAACGATTTTCTAAGTCTGCATATTGAAAAACTAACATATATTCATTTTTGGCTAGATCACATGTTGTTAAGATTAAGCATCTAATTTTAGTATTTAAATAAATTATTTTAAGTTCATAGCATTTACAATTATATTATATCATTACTTAGTTCTATTTACTTTACTTTTTTTTAGTGAATTTAAAGATCATTAATTGGTGTATTTAAGTTCATAGCATTACCATCACACTATATCAATATTTAGTTTTATTGGGTAGCTTACTATAATTTATTTGCCCAATAATTTTATTATTAGGCAGAAAAAAAGTTTAAAATAGTTTAAAATAATTTAAATTATTGTTTCTGTCCAATAATAAATCATTAAGCAGAAAATTATAGTAAGCTACCTGATAACTATTTATTATTCGCATCAATTTTTATAGTAAGTATAAAGATCATTAACCACAGGTATCCATGGATAGCCCAGGCCTAATTAGCTCTGCAAGCTATACATGCTGCAAAAACTATGTCAGTATTATAAAACCGCCAAGTTACCACAGTAGTTTCATGTTAAAAATCAATACTAAAATAGTTTTTGCAGCATGTATATTGCAAGTCTTATAGCTATCTAGTAAGATAATATGGTCAAGACTTTGCATTTCTATAGAATGGTAAAATCTATATTTGGTTAGTGTAATTCTGAATACAATCATAAAAAACTCAACTGTATTCTTAAATGATTGTAATGTATATTAATCGAGGTGAAAACCTGTTAAAGCGATAAGATACAAGTTAGTATATAAACATATCTCATATTACATACGAATATAATGCTATGTGATGTAATCTCATGAAGTTTAAATACAAAATTTCGCATTTTATTGCATTTAATACATAGTCCAATCAATTGGAATTTTGCAAAAAATATATCACTAAAAATGCCATTTCTGATATAATAATAATAAATTTAGATTTCTGGTTTGAAGTTTTTCCTTGACAGTAATTATATGATTTATGAAATTTATTATCTTGCACAAAGCATATTCTTGATTAAATTTAATTGCATCGCATTCCTGATTTTAGCACAACTATATTGCATAGCGCGTTTGTTGCATTTCGAGATCCTGTGACTGTATTAAATCTGGACCAAGATTTTTAGAGTCTTTAGCTCAGAATTTTAATATAGGAGTACCCACATAATCGTATTTGCATAGTTTTCATGGGAAATTGATACTTATGATTGGAAATATTTTGTTATCATAATTAAAAGGTATAGAAGTTTTGTCATGAAGGTTAATATACTTCACATAATGCCGCAGATAATATGCCCTTCACTATACAATCTACTCAGGATATGAATCAAATATTTATCATATAAAATTTAGATACGTATATGATCATGCTGGTCCAGCGTGGCATTATACACTGCATAGCTATCTTATGTATTAACATTATTTAAAGTCTGTATTCTATTGTTACGGCATCTATATTTTAGTTATTTATCACATATTAATTATTTGTCACAAATATTTATCACATTTTAATTATTTGTTACAAATATTTATCACATATTACAAATATTTATCACATATCATGCAAGCTATTTTTCATTATATCACTTATTTGTCACATATTAAGTATTGTGTGGCTGGTGAATATGTGAATCATGGGGGTGTGATGAATAAGCATATTATGGGTATGTGTCAAATAAACATATTTGAGCTTTTTAACATCCCTAATAATAAGGTACGAAACATGTAGTTCATTGCGTCAAAAAGAAAAATTTAAATAGTGAAAATGATCAGTGAGTTTATCATTTTAGTCAAAAAAACTATTGCCCCCGAACTATCTTTTTTTTTTTGTCAAAATTTTTAAAATAAATAGAGTTACTGTTCAAGCGTTTTTATATATTTTATTGCGATATTCGTTATTATTAGGTTTTGTTTTTAAACCATTTAGAATCTACTCAAGCAGTGATTGAGAGCTTATTTTGATCTACCGTAGCAATTGAGCATCACCACAATTGTTAGAAATCACGGTAATAACCATCAATACTCATACTTGAGCACATCTCTAATATCATTATTCGTACTATTAACTTATCTAAAATTATATGAAAGTAGCTAAAATTATGTCATGATACTTGTGCACTATTTCGTTCATTATTAAATCGCGTCGAGGTGGATGCTTCAATCTAAAATTGGAATAATAAAATAGGTAAATGTCATTTTCATTTATTATGGGACCGGCGTTAAGACAAGTAAAATGTAACAAATTCCGGATTAAAGGTGTTTAAATTCTATTAATGGCATTGGTACAAAAATAATGTAATATAGTAAGGCCAAGCATAGTAGGTTTTTTTATGATTAGTTATAAAAATATCGATCATTTTTTTATAGAGAATTACTATTTGTACCTGGTGGGTATAATACCCGGTATAAGAAAAAAAAATCAAAACTCCTCAATATCTCAAAATTTTACTAAGGTAACCATATGTAGGTATCTTAAGTAAAATTGTTCAGCACCTAATTTTGCACATAACCACACATATTTCTAAATCTTACCCTAACCTTAATATATATATAGAGCTCTATATAATTATTATACCGGGTATTATACCCTATGGGTAAAGATAGTTAAATATTTAATAAGTAAAAAGCATTGGAAAATTAAAGCTAAATAATATTAATATTCAGATTTTATAGAAAAACTTATATGGTTTAGAAAATATAAAGAACCTTTTTGTAAAATTGTAAAGCATTCGAAATTGGATTGAATAATAACATAGAAATATTTAAGCCTTGTGAAAAAACTTACAGGATATATCAATATAAAGAAAGTATCACTTATAGATATTTATATATGATGTCAAATTTATATAAAGAATCATATTGAACCTTGTACATATACTTATGATACCTTTCGTGTCTCACATTTATTAATAATACAAAATTTATCCAACCAAGTTATAATTATTATTATATGATTTAAAATTGATCTAACCTATAAGAAATTCTACGTACTATGCTGTAGTAATATCTAAATCGATCTCGGGCACTAATTAAAAGTGACAAAAATCATTAAAAAAGATACTGCGAATTGTAACAAGAATTCATCATTCTTAAAAATCTTCAAGTGGCATAATTAGAGTAGGAAAGCAATTAATTCATTACATCGTATAATTTCGGACTTCTTTACAACGAAAACATCTTGCAAAAAATTTTACATAATGCATACATCTCTGTTCTTTGATCACTTCGAGTCCGAAAAAAAAGTTATTGATATGTTACTCTTGAAGGATTATAAAGTTAACCGTTCATACTAACAGCCAAATAATAACCGGACAACAAACTTTTAACGGAATCTCTTTTGATGATAGGTTTACTGTAAATATTTGCCAGGATTATAACCAAGATTCGCATTTGGAATTCTAGTATGTTTTGTCCAATGTGTTATGTCGTCAACGAAATCATTCTACTATAAGTAATATTCAAATTTCAACTATAAAAGTGATATTTTTAACAATTGCCATCAAGTTCATAACACTAACGATGAGTAACATAACATATACAACCGTCCTAGTGTTATCAACGACTATCTCTATCAGGGACGATGATTTTATGCAGTGATAAACCTTCCCGTGACAAAATCCAAATTCCGTAACTAAAATTTAAGAATTCTGAATTAGTTTTACATTATAAATTATGGATTCTGCGTTATTCTACGACCAATTTTGCAATTTATTCTTTGAATTATTATGGATACCAAACAAAAATTTTAGTTCGACTACGCTCGTATTTTAGGTTCTTTCATTTTCTACACTGGAGCTTTTCGGGAATTATACTTAACAATAAAAAATTATAGATTCTGCCATAAATCCCTACTTTTAGTGATATTTCTGTATTTATCCCACTTTCGGCAACAATTCCATGCTATCCTTGATTTATTCCGTGTTTACTATACACTTAGTAGTTCGGTATCGGCAACATCTTCCAATTTTAAATAGCGTAATTTAAAATAATTTAAGCGTAACTTTTTTTTTTTTTTTTTTAGCCAGAGGAAACCTTCAAAAGGCAAATAGAAGGTATTACCCCCCTAGACAGTGTGAGAGTTTTACTCACTAAAACCTCTGGTGTAAATGTTTTTATTTCTATAACCTGGCTTATAGAAGAAATATTTACGAAAAATAAAAATAACCCTAACAGACATGGGTGTCATAGATTGATGACAGACATGGATGTCATAAATTGACGAATACTTACCCTTGTTAGAGTTAAAAAGGGCCCGCCAGGAGGAATGTAACTGGTATCTTACTCGGCACAAGCGAGTAAGACCTAGGGTGTGTGGCACGGCAAAAAAATTTGGCATGCTATTAGTCAAAATTTATGCTATGCCATACTATAGGCATGCCATAATATAATTGAACCATCTTCCGATCTTTGCTTCAATTTTCTCTTGTAATTTTATGTTGTCTGATTTTCTACTCGGAATATTTCGGAATATCCAAATATCAGTTTAGCCAGAGCGAGACGTATCATATAAGAGACATGCCTATAGACTATTTTTGTTTTGGGCATGCCCTATGGCATGCCCATGACCGCTGTGCCACACACTCTAGTAAGACCAGAAGATAAAATACTTACCTATTGAAAGAAACCCATATTGGGAATCTTTCAGAAACGAAAAGTTAAAACGGGCATAGCAACTGAACACAAGCGTATGCAGATTAAAACACCTATCTTAAAAAATATTCGTATATTTGTATATTCAAGAAAACATCGAGGTCGTCGAGGTGCAAACGTAAACGTGTGTATAACGAACGTATAAACAAACGTACAAACGTACGTATAAAGTGTATAAATAAAAAAACAACGTAAACGTGTGTATAAAATAGCGGGTAAAGTGTATAAACTATCAAGATAAGAAAGAAAAAGTATGAGAAAATCTAGGGAATATTAAGGGGGCTTATATATAAAAAGGAAACGTAACGTAAAGATTTTTTGTTCGAAAAATAATGCGTTTTATAGTTTCACTTTCTTACTTTTTTTTCTTTTCACACGCGTCAAGCTAATTTGCGTGTTATTTTCTTTTTTTGGCTCACTCGAACAAGTACGTAGCGGTAGGGCGGGGGCATGGGAAAATTTTTTGGGCATGCCTAGGGGGTGGGTAATACAAACCCAAAAAAGAAATTGAGTATTAAGAGGATAAGGATAGGGATGTGAAAAGTCCGGTCCAGTCCTATAAGTTAAATGCTCGGTCCCAAGTAGACTTGGGACTTCGACTCGCATCTGCACGTGCATTTAGTATATTTAGATATAGCATAAAAAATAAAAAATGCATGCTTTACATGCATTCGAAGTCCCAAGTCTGTTTGGCAAGACAGATCCAAGAACAATGGTTATTTAGGACCGGAGATAAGGATGCTCAATGAAAAAAAATCACGTATATAAGCCAACCAGCGTTTAAGAAATATAAACAGATCGAATCAATTGACAAGATTGCATAATTGATAATCGGGTTTTTACAAGAAAGTTTGTCACTACACCTGTGATCCTTAATACGAGTCTAACGTTCCTGGTTTAAGCACGATTACGTTGCGCAGCTACATACCTGATTTTTACTTGATAGACTATGTAAAATACGAATCTGTTCGTACATCATTATTAAAAAAATTCTTTAGCATATAAGTTTTTTCACGAAAAATTTTTTTAAAAAAAAAATTTTTTAAGAAAAAATTAAAACCCGGGTCGTCGGATCACTAAAGGTTAGTTGGTGATATGAAAACCGATACGTGGTTTAATAGAGTTTCGGTATAAAAATTTTTAGCGGGAGTATCAAAAACGTAAGTTTTGTTCCTTTGTTGAAAGATCACATGCATGAACCACAAAATGTGCAGCAAAATCAATACCGGGCATTACACTCGAGACATTTTTGTAATGGATAATACTTATAATACTTCATCCTCAACTCCCGCTACAGCTGGCGGATCGCAAGCACGAACAATGGCTTCTGCTACACCCATAAGTCGAGTCCTCCCTTCTACCTCGGTAGGTAGTAGTTTTACTACTAGCAGCTCTTTGACAACGGCTCTCCCACGTCGTCATTCAATCTATGGAACTGGTGAAGATAGGATCGTGCTAGATCTAGGAAGCTTATATATTAAAGCTGGCTTTAGTGGTGAATCTAGGCCAAGACACATTGTTCCTGTGTTTGCTGGTAATATGAAAACCCATTGGGATCCTGATTTTAATGGAAGTGGAGGCGTTATGAAATCCTGTGGAGAAGGCTGTAGAACCATTGGCGAGGTATGATACGTACTTTTAAGAAAATTGTTACTTCATTTTAGCGATTTTCTTCGAATGATAAATTGACATAATACAGTTTGCCGAATTATACGACTTAGAAATCGGAAAATGTCCCGATGAATTGGATTCTTTATATGATCGTTTGGCACATTATTTAAGAGAGATTTATTTCAAGTATGTAAAGAACTCAACTATGAATCATTTGTTATACCCATGTCGTTCTCTTTCTTAATTTTATCCATTTACTATTTTTAAGATACCTATTAACAGATCCTAAGCAGCGCAAAGTCGTATTATGCGAATCACCGATGATGCCTTTAAAATTGAAGCAACTGATTGCAAAAGTATTATTTGAAAATTTACAGGCATGTAACTTTTTCATACAACTTTTCATATGATTAATTTATACTATTTATAATTATGGTTATTAATACTATTTTATTTTTAAATTGTAGGTGCCATCTATTTCTTTCGCTCCGTCGCATATGTTAGCCTTGTTAACTACAGGCTGTACGACAGGTTTAGTAATAGACGTTGGACATTTAGAAACGACTGTGCTACCAGTAAGTTAGCAATAAAATTGATTTATCTGGCTTTTCATCTAAAATTAAATTATTTATTTTGATTATAGACATTTTCTGCACGACCTTTGACACCCTTTGTTCGTACAACACCTTTAGCAGGCCGTGCGTTAACGCAACGGCTCAAGGAGTTAATTTCTACTTATGGTAGCATGATTATTCCACCTTCGACACACTTAGAGCCTGTTCATGCTAAATACCTTACACCCGCTGTACTTGAGGATATTAAAACTCGGTTTATTTTTGTAAGTCCAATAACAGTTGAAGCAACAGTTGGAGTTGCTGAAAAAACGTTAGTCGAAGATATGGAAGAAAAATATTCTTCAGTTAGTTCCGCAACAGAAGTGTCATATCCCATTACTATAAGTAAAAATGGACGAGAACGACAATTGGGAACTTTAATTATACCTAGTTGGATTAGAGAACGTTGTGCAGAAGTTCTTTTTGAAGGGGATGAAGATGAATCTAGTATAGTTGGATGTGCGCTCGAATGTTTGTTAAAGGTCTGTATTAAGATTCAATAATTCCTAAGTAATAATATAATATTGAAAAATTTTTACTAAACAAACAATTTATTCATCAATTAATAACTAGACACCAATGCATCTACGTCGCCCTCTTTTTTCTTCAATTCTGCTTATCGGTGGAACAACATTACTTCCCAATTTTCAGCAAAGGTTTGCACAAGAAGTCCTTCGTGCTTTGAATAAAGATCGAAGGTTTAAACCTTTAAGTGGACTTGCAGATCATTTCGAATTTTTAGAAGACAATGGAAGTGGTAAAGTTTTTGTGGCCAATTGTCGAGCATGGGTTGGTGGTAAAGTATTTCAAACTAATTTACGTTTAAATGTTATACTTTTACTGATAATAAAGCATTTACTTACCGAATTTTATGATACTTCAGGTTCTTTAATTGGATCACTCAAATCCACTGTTGTTGAAATCACTAGAGAGAAATATACAGGACAAGTACCTGATTGGACAACATCAGATACATTATCAGCTGCACCATAAATTTAAAATATTCAAAGTGAATTGTTTATATCTTAATAATTATCAGATAGCAGAACTTGATTTCCATTAATTTTTTGCCAGCATATCAACATAGATTTACAAAATTCACTTAATTTCGATCACATATGTACTAACTTTTATTTAATTAAGCAATTAAAGTATTCATGTACAGAAAATTTTTAAATAATCAAAGATTTTTATATATGAAATATTATTTTATTTAAATTTATTGCGGCCCGTAGAATGATACAATTTTTGTGATAAAATGGTATCACACAAAGTATCGTTTACAAAAGACTAAAGGTTTAAAATATATAACAGATCTTTTTATTATTGCTTTCTTTTTATGAGTCTTTAAAAACCTATTGCAACAAAAAAAAAAATAATAATAATATTCAACCTGTATTTGATTAAGGATTCAATATCATATCAACATCCATTTCTGAACCTACGTCCAAACTTGAATTACTATCTCTTCTTTGTTTCTGTCGGGTTGTTGCTCGTTCACAATCATCAGTATCTTCATGTTTTATTCGCATTTCTGAACCATATTCGTCTTTAGTATGATCATGTTGACAATGATCAATTAAATATCTGCCTAAGAATTCGCATGGATCTGTCGGCCTTTAATTACACCAATTTTTTTGGTTTAAAAAAAAAAAAAAAAATTAAATTATTATATTCGTTAAAACGTTTATATGAAATCGAATTACGAAAAATTACATTACCTTTCTCTAACAATTTTTTTTAGTCCTGCCATAAGACTAGGTACAACGGTTTTATTTAGATAATCTCTAACGGCAGTATTATTATGGGGATGACGCATATTCAGTCTTTGTATTTTATCTCTTTCTTCGTCAACAACTTCCCCAAATTGATCATCAAATTTTAGAGGTGATGGTTGGTCTTCTGTCGCAGAAGGTTCTTCACCAGTTACATCTACTTCGGGTTCTTCACGTTTAATAGGTGACTGACTATCAGCATTAAGTATATCCTTCGTATAAAAAATAATGTAATAGGTTTAAATAGCAAACAAAAATGTTAAAACTAAAGGGTAGGGTTTTTTTTTTTTTGGATCTGAAAATAATTAAACGCAACTAACCCGAATACTTCTTACCGCACCAATTCCATGTTGACCATTTTCATATTCGTTGTTACTAGTTTCTGCTGGTGAGGAATCTGTGTACATTGAATCGTCAGCAGAGGGTGCATACATATCATATCATTGACCGTTGTTGAAGGCTATAGTTCCGATGAAAGGGTAGTGTTTGATTCTTGTTTTACTTCTATGTTATTCAAATTATGCATAAGAGTTTTACAGTGTATTAAATATACCTACTTCGTACTTTATTTTAATAATGTCATAGATAAAAACAACCCGCCAAAATTTCAAAGTTGCAAGATAACCTGTAAGGTACATGTGCATTTCATCAATAATCAAGTATATACTAAATTTAGAAATTTAATCTTTTCGTATAAATAGATCATCAATTAAGTCTCGGGCTGCATATAGAATCAAAAAGTTCGAGAATATTTTGCATGTTTCCCACACTTCGAAATTCCATGAAGTCGTTATGCAAATATGCCGTATCACAGACTTCGATTTTACCGCGTGATCAGCATAACTGCATAATTTATAGGAAACCTTTTAATTGTCTTATAAAATTTTCACTAAATAATGGTTATTCAACAGACGAAAAGTCAAAAGAGCATTCAGATTTTCAACAAATTAAAAATGCATCCAAAAATGCATCTAAATTGCACACAAGTTTATCCTCGTTTCTTTCCAAAGTGCAAGCTTCCACGGATATAATATCTCAACCTAAGTCCAACTCCCAAAAACAACCATTACTTAAGCAAATAAACGAATTTACTAAAGCTATGAAAGTTAATGGTGTTCAGGATGTACTTTCCACTGCATCTAATAATTTAAATAGATTAACAGGATACAGTGTAGTGGAGAACTTAAAAGAAAAGGTGATTCAGAGGGGTAATCTCTTATTCCCTTGATTTAAAATTATTTATTATTAATAAAATTATCATCATTTACATTTTATACATTTTACATATATTACATTTTAATTCGATAAATAGAGAAAGAATTTGAGACAGCACGAAAATGTCTTGCAGCCACTAAACTTGCATATGAAGAAATTATTGCGGCGCGATCCGCAACGCAACGCGAAATCAATGAATTGCTTCAACGTAAACATCAATGGTCAAGTGACGATGTTATGAGATTTACGCAACTTTACAAAAATGAACACATGAACGAACAAATTGAATCATCAGCCAGGGAAGAATTTCAGAAATGTGAACAAAAAGTTGAACAAGAATATACAGAGTTAACAAGATCAATTATGTTACGATATCATGAAGAACAGGTCTGGAGTGATAAGATCCGTAGCGCATCTACATACGGTACGGTTGCTTTAATGATACTCAATGTAATATTATTTATTGGTGTGCAAACTATCTTTGAGCCAAGAAAACGGCAAAAGCTTGCTGATAAATTTGAAGAATTACTTATTCAAAGAACAAATGAAGAAGAAGGTAAATCGGAAACCGGAATTGTTCATACGTTTATGAAAAGGTTTGAAAATCTAGAAGGAAAAGTAGAGGAATTGAAACAATCATTAACGCCGATATTTGGTAAATTTTCTGATTGTGTTGACAATGATGATAGCATTGATCCTAAATTATCTATAACACAAAAAGAACTCAACCCTCCAATGAGAGAAATTGAAAAATTAGCGGGAGGAAGTGATCGTGTTCAACTTAGTCAAAGTGAAATTGACAGACATATATTTATATCTGCTTTCTTAGGGGCATCGATAGGATGGCTTGTCAGTTTTATGATGATTGAATGGTTCAGGTGACAGCGTTTTAATAAAGAAAAAATTTCATAATTATTTAAAATTTTATTAATTAACAGTAAATTATAACAAAGTAGACGATCTATTGTCTAATCTAATTACATCCAAACTCGTTCCATATCTTTCTCAGTCCAATTATCTAACCATTCGCGCATCTCATTGTCTGCACTCTGCTCTTTTTTTTTAACCAAATGTTTTCTCACCATTTCTAACCTTTCTATTGCTGTCTTACGATGACTTTCATTTACCTTTTCCTGTTCATTTAAAATTTCATCTTTTGCCTCATTAACTAGTCTTTTCAAAAATACGGGCATTCCATATACATCATCTGTGTATCTTACTTGAGCTAAATATGACAAAATATCTGGTGTTTCCAAAAAGTCATCCAATTTAGACTTGTATTTGTTAAGAGAGCTGGAAGTAATGTGATCCTCATCCTTAATGTTAAAATCATATACTTCGTCAGTGTAATTTGAAGAGGTTAAAAGATCGATAATTTCGATACCATCGCCTTGTTGATAACTATTGTGAAAAGAATCCTGCTTGTGAAAGTGATGATGAAAAGGATATTTATGTTTAGGTATTTCACCAAAATTATCGAAGTCAGAATATTCGGAAGAGTTGATCCAATTCCCCCATTCAGCATCGTTAAAGTTAGTATTAACCGATTGGCTTATAGCAAACTTTTCAGGTTGTTTGTCTTCGTATATTTGTCCCGTTATCCATTCTTCTTGCAAAAACGATGTGGTTGGTGTTGAGGAGGACCCGGGTTTTTGAGTTGTAATGTTATTCATTAAAGTAGATAAATTTGCCGTTGCACTTTTTCCATCCCTTGGTATAATTGCATGAAGAAAATCGTTTGTAGAATTGGAAACTTCTTCCAGTACTTTTTTTTTGCCATTGGAAAGCGATTGCGAGAATAGTTTGGTATTATTAGTTGAAGTATTTTGTTCTTTAGTATTTTCAGGCATGTTAATAAAAGAATAAAAAGTTATTTGATTGGATAAAATACTACTGATAATCTATCCGGATTTTGGCCGATCAAAATTTTTCGGCTGACTAAGCCGATAAATTTTACTGGCTTAGCCGGCTAAGCCGATTTTAAAATTACACCAATTAATTCGGACTTTACTGAAATTTTTGGCCTCATTCATTTTCCACCTCGAATGTTACAATCCTAGTAATGAAATCGATCAGCCGAATTTAAAAAAATCGACCGGCTAAGCCGATAATTTGCTTTTAGCCGATTTTTTCACTATCGGCCAAGATCACTAATAGTGATTTTGGCCGATCAAAATTTTTCGGCTATGACTATGCCGATAAATTTACCAGCTTAGCCGGCTTAGCCGATTTTAAAATTTCACCATTTAATTCGAACTTTACTGAAAATTTTTTGACCTCAACTTTGCTCATGTTCAATCCTAGTAATAAAATCGATCAGCCGATTTTAAAAAAATCGACTGGCTAAGCCGATAATTTGCTTTTAGCCAGGGTTGTAAAATTACGGTAATTTACGTAAGTTACCAAAATAGTAAGTTACTGGTAACTTACCGGTAACTTACCAT
>CAJVPZ010002206.1:0-12842 GCA_910592135.1 Racocetra fulgida | reverse complement strand
CAATCTGCTAAATTTAACAAAATATATAAAAAAATCTATATGTGATAATTGTAAAAAATCTTTATAGGGTGTGGCAATTTAGTGTAGTTGGTAAGTTGTCGCACTCCTAAGCAGCAGGACAAGAGTTTGAATCCCACCGATGATGAAATTAGAATTTGCAGAAATATATTATGGTAAAACTATATAACATATCGATCGGGTTAGCACTTGTAACCTTGGTTTCACCAACTCATATTGGGAGGTTGTAGTATGTTGTGTAATGTATGAGTTACATGAAACTCAAGTGAAGCAGCCAAATAAATTCAAGGGATCAGGGGATATGGAAGCTCACTTTGGAAAGTCCCGAGTAGAGAGGTAGCACAGATCTTTAACGGCACTACGTAAAAGATTATCATTTGGAAAACCGGACACCAAAGGCAAACTAAACAAGGACTGAGTGTTTGGCAAGCACTATACCAACCAGGCTGCCAGATTAACTAGAGAAAAAAGGGTTTATTTGGAATATCAGGAAATGCCCATTGGTCCCTCGTGAGCCATCTGAATTGGAAGTTTAGAGCACCAACAGTTGGCATCGAAGTACTGTTGATAGTTCATAAAGTGTGTGCTGGGGTTTGGATGAACTTTGCAAGGGCACAGAGTAGGTAATGGTAGCAGAGGTAAAAAGCTGCAAGTACTTGGCCGTGGCCTAAGTTACCAAAAATCTAGGTAATACATGTGTGAGATATAGACCGCTCTGGTAGGTTTATCACAAGGATAAAGGACTCCCTATATGGTAGTATATGTCTGCTTTAAAGTTCTAAGGGACTTACACAGCAGTTCCTCTTTGAGAAAAATATCTCGATGGAACTAAGTTGATCAGAGGATTTAATTGAGTAACTCAAATAATAGTGGATTACAGGTACAGCATCTAGTGTAGTTCATATAGGTTATATATACAAGACTGCTTAAATAGACAACCAAAAGTTGTATATATGACTAGAATGTATCTTTGTTAATGTAACAAAGTTAGAGGTAGCCCATGTGGTTGGCTTGGCATTTGATCTAAAGTTTAATAAAACATGCTAGTCCCCAAAATAGTCACCTTAACATTAAAAAAATAAAAAAATAAACTTGTTATTTGTTTTTTCATTTAAACAAGTTGTTTCTTTTATATTTTCTTAGATATTACTATATTATTTAGACTTTTCTTTTTAGATAATTAGGTTTAAAATTATTTTAATTCAGTTAAAATAGTAATAGATATTTTATTTTTTTTATTATTTTAATGTAAGCCAACTTTTATTAAGAGGAGACTATATAGGGTCTTTGTATATAAGACAACTTTCTTTTGATTAGTTAATCTTTTTTAATAGTATTTATACAATTTAAAGTACTTTTTAAGAATGTAATATTTTACAAGCAAAAAATAAAAATTAAACCTGTTTTTATCTTCAAAAAAGTGCTAAAAGTCACTATGCAAAATAATTCTAAATAATTCTACATCTAAAAGTATCTTATTTAGAAGATAAAATTTCTATATATACTGCAATTGTAGAACTATATATAATTACTAAATCATTAAATATAGCTAGATTATTTAAAGAAAACTAACAGTACAAATATTTTTTTTAACTATAGATAAGCAATTTCTAAATTATGTTAAAGAGGTTTTAAGGCATAAAACATATTAATATATAAGAATAAAGTTAGTAATAAAAGTAATTAAAACTTTATATATACATATATATATATAGATTAATAAGTCATATTATAATGAGCTTTGGGTATAATAAACAATAGATCCTCAAATACTATATTAGTTTGATATAAAAAGTGTGATAAGCATTTAAAAAATTCACATATAGATCTATTTTTTTCTTTATTCTTTTATTAAAGTGAGAAGCAATAGAGAATAATTAGGTTTATAAATATGATGTAATTTAATTAGTTAATTGTCACATATTTCACAATTAACTAATAATAACGTGTTAATCAATTTCATGTAACAACCAATCACAAGAAAGTTATCTTATATGGAATAACAGGAGGAACTGTATCTAAAAATAGAAACATATTACACAATTTATCAAAGTTGTAATTTATACAGTTTAAAGTACTTTTTCAATAGACTTGTGTAGCTCATCTTGCCTATAAAAGGTGCATCAGTTTTCTATGAAACTTTGAAGTTTTTGCAACAGCTCATAAGAATATTTTGTAAATCTACTTGAATCCAACACTATTTATTATTGTCAAGTATGTTCGAAGCTAAGGCTTGCGATGAATGCCCAGCTACTGAATTTTCTAGATTTCGCCTACTAAACGAGAAAAAACTGAGTAAACTAAAGAGTAAAGGTCTAGCAAAACTAATCTGAAAAGAAGGTACAGTTTTATGTAACAAATGCTATATAAATCTTGTTAAAAATCTGTTAAAAAGGAGTAAGACAGGTATAAGTACATCTAACAAAAAACTTGAGCTTTTTGAGGCTATTGAAATTATAGCAAAATTTTTTTATGATAGAGAGCATACAAAAAAAAAAGGCTCTATTTATTCATTTGAAAAATTGAGAGAATTATTAGAAAATTATAATTCTAATCTTAACTATTTTTTGAGCAACTTTATTTAGCAGCTCGGCCATCCACATGCAATGAACAAACGATGAACTGTATGAAAAGAATAATGGTTTTCATTTGCTATCTACTTTCTTCTTTGAACAATACGAAGATTAACTCTTTTAAGTTTGATATTGCATATTATATAGATTCTGCTAAAACAAGTAATGAAGATTTGAACACATTGGTGAATTTCAATATAATTATAACATCAAAAGCTGTAAATTAACAAAAAAAAAGAATTTCAAACGCATATAGAAAATATGCAGAAAATGTACTCATTCAGTATTTAGGGAATGCACTAGTGTTAAATGTTGATAACTATTATAATGTCTATATTCCACAGCACTCCAACACTACTGCTACTTTCAAGACAACAAATATAGTAACGATTTTAGTGAACCTATACTTAACACTAGCAGTATTATGTCATAGATTAATTAATCTAAAGTTTATAGATAGCAGTTTGATTATGAGACATCTTGATAGTTGGTTTATTATAAATCTTGGTATCTCATATCATAATTGTATATGAAGCACTGAAAAAGTATGTACTGATGAAGAGATGATAGATAGATTAGTTATACATAGCTATAATAACAGGCTCAAAGAGAAAAAAAATGATCAGCATATACGCAATTCTATTCTAATTGATTTTGTTAAAAAAAACTTGAAAAACGTCAAAGAATATATTAATACTCTTAAAATAGGCTATAATCAGGAGCTAATTCAAATATATCTTTCTAATTATACGATTTCTATAGTTACAGATTGGTCAGGCCAGTACTTTATTCATAAAGCTATTGTGCAATAACTTCTTCTTAACAATAAAAATGTTCCTCAGTTCATTATATCATTCTTGCCAATTATAGAACCTCTCTATATGTCTTTGAATGCCTGCAAACTTGTTTATATGAAGAATTCATCTTTATTTATTGATATTTATAAAGGTATATTTGGTACAAAAAAAGTACAGCTAAAATGCCATAGCCATGAAGAATTGCTTTAATTCTTTATATTGTACGTATGGCATAGTCTAATATAATTGATACGGTTTACTTAAAATTTGGTTTGACGTGTAAAAATATCGAATTTTTATATCAATTCTATTAGTTCTTGATGTTTATACTATACATCATTGAAGGGAGATTGGCCAGCTTATGAGAAGTAGGGTTGGAGGCATAGTAGCTTAGAGCATGCCTCAGGAGCATGCTCTTTTTTCAAAAAATTTATATATAAAAAATTGACATACAAAAAATTTTAGCAATATGTCTATAGGGCATGCTTTTAAAACAAAAAAATTGGAGACATGCCAGAAGGCATGCCTAAAAAATTTTTTATGCCTCCAACCCTAATAAGGAAGCATGTATACACTGTTGAACTAATCTTTTTCTCTAATTTAATCAAAGGAATTATAAGCATGGATGAACCCTTAATATTTTTCTCTAATGTTTTTTACTAAATGAAAACTAGTCATTTGATACTTGATCTTATTACTAACCATCTAGCTTCCCTTAGTGATTATCCAGTTGAAAATGCTTATAGTATTATTTAAAGATGTACTATTAAGTTCCTTACGGCTAAACAGTTATAGAAGAAAGCATACTTCATTTTCTAGCAATGATATAATAATACTTTTCAACAAAATTTTGTCTATTTGGTGAAATATTCATATACACCAAAACAGCTTGATATGCTTTCTTAAAAATGTGTTGTGTGGCTTTTAGATACATTTGCAAAGATGTATCGGAATTGTGACAAGCAGCTTATTATTAAATCCTCAGCTAACAATATTAATATATACCAACTATCCTCGTTAGGCTATGAAGTAACAGATCGTTACTTTTCAAGAGGTTTTGTTACTTCTAAAAAACCAGATGTGTCAGTTTTATGTAATTCAATTTATTGTAACAAAATGTATGATTTGTATAATGGTAGCATTTTAGCATGTGGGCATAGCTACTATAATCATTGCTTACAAATGTTTCAATTTAAGTGTTTTATATGTTTAGATTATCTTCAAGTCAAAATTAAAAAAAATATTGATGTGCTAAAAGTAAGTATGATTGATAAATTCATTGAAAATGAAATAATCTATGAGAGTAGTGAGAATGCAGTTAATGAGGATGATGATATAGGCGATGCGGATAGAATAACTGAAGCAATAGTAGACGATTTATTAAAATATTTAAAAAATACTTTTCTTGAGTTGTAAAATTATAATAAATATATCATATTACATATAATATTACTTTAAAAATCAATGTGTCGAGTTGTAAAATTTTAATAAATTTATATTATTACATATTATATTACTTAATTTAATTAAATTTTTACATAATTCCGTAATTATGATATATTAATTAAAAAATGCGTAAGATTTGATAGGCTAAGTTTCATGTAATACCGATTATTTTAATTAGACGATCATTTTCAGAAATTTTCAGCATATTCGAAAATTTGTATAACATTGAACAGTTCCTCTTGTTATAAACAGGAGCGAACATCAAGGTTATACAAATTGCAGATCACTTCCAAAATCTTTCAGCCAATTAAAGTTTGATGTCACATGCAGATCAGCCAATCACAATCGGTAAAAAATTTTTTTGGTTGATTTTTAGTATAGGTGGGCATATATAATTATTATACAATTATTACATATATAATTTAACTATTTTGAACTAATTTAAGTAATTTTATAAATTATTAGGATTAGAATTAAGGTTAGGGTTTAAATTAGCTCAAATTAGTTAGGTTTTATATATTATAATCTTGTAATAATTTATATATGCCCACCTATACTAAAGGAGATCCGTTTTACCCGAAGAAAATATATCGAACAAGAAGGAATATAAGGAATGCCAAGCCACTAAGTCGACTAAATTCCGTTCGTTGAAAATATGGGAAGAGGCTAAAAGCAACAATTTAGTAAAGGCAACATGGAAAGAAGAGGATATTTTATGTAATATCTGTTACATAAATTTAATCGTAAATCCTCTAAGAAGAGGTCTTAAAGTAAAACCTGTGAGTGAAAAAATTGAAGCTTTAGATAAGGAAGTGGTAAGTATGATGGAAGAAGAAAATACAAAGATTGAACTTACTAAAGTTATTAAAGAGATGGCAAAAAATTTTTATGAAAGAGAACATGTGAAACAAGAAAGTCTTATTTATGTTTTTGATGAAATGCAAGAATTATTTCAAAAAACTAACTTAATCTTGGTAGATTTTCTTAATCAACTTTATTCTGCAGCTTGGCCTCTCGAACATAATGAGCAAACAATGGACCGTATGAAGAAATTAATAGTGCTAATATGTTATCTTCTTGCTTCATTGAATAGCACAAAAATTAATTCCTTTAAGCTTGATCTTGCTTATTACTTAGATTTAGTAGGTACAACTAACGAAGGCTTGAACATAATGGTGAAACTTGGTATATCTACAATGGCAAGAACTGTAGAACTTAAAAAAAAAGAGCATCGGATATGCATAAAAAACATGTAGATAATGCTCTTATAAGATGTTCAGAAAACGCTTTGATATTAAATATCGACGACTATCACAACATTCATGTTCTACACCAACCTAATACTATAGCAACGTCTTGACCAATACACATGGCATCAATTTTGGTAAATCCATGTTATACACTGGCAGTACTACGTAGTAGAATAATTAATCCCAAAGTTGTTGATGATGAATTAATTATAAAACATCTTGAGAAGTGATTCATTACAAACCTTGTGATTTCTTCAGTCATATATGGGTAAAAGAGCATACTGATGATGAATTAATAGACAGACTAACCTTGCATAGTTATAATGACAGGTTAGCTAATAAAAAAAGCAAACGACATATCAAGAATGCTATTCTTGTCGACTTTGTTAAAAGCGATTTGAAAAAAATAGAGCATTATATAAAAGCCCTTAAAGTCATATGTGATTGCGAACCTATGTCGATGTATATTTTCAACCATGCCATTCTCATTGTCGCAGACTGGCCTGGACAGTTTTATATTCGCAAAGCTATTGCGCAATGTATCCTTGTCAATAACATATCTATTCCTTCGTTTGTTACTGCATTCTTATCTATTATCGGTCCTCTTTATGTGTCATTAAATTCTCATGAACTAGTTTTTCCTTCAAAACTCTTTTTTTTTTAATGAAATCTATAAAGGTATTTTCAGTATACGTAAGAATCTCGGTATATATTAGGATCTTGGTAAGAAGCCACGATCATGGAAAATCGACTTAATTCTTAATATCGTACATGAAGCATTAGGGTGCATGATGCACTATGTAAATCAAAACTATATGTGGTCATATAACAAAATTTATTAATGAAGATTTTTCGATAGATCATAAAACTTTATAATAATTATTAGAAAATTTTAAATAGATGCACAGCCCTAACGGTTCGACAGTTTTGGATAAAATTTTATAAAGACCAGTATTACATCTATACAAATAAAGCTATAGAGCCATTTCTTTTATTTAATATGAAAAAAATTTCTGTACACTATTTTTTTTTTTTTCTTAAAAAAAAAGTCAAGTAGAAAGGACTTAATTTAGATCCTTTTTTAAAGAAATGGCTCTATAGTTCTGTTTGTAGAGACATAATACAGTGGGGTGCGCGGTGCACTATGTAAATCAAAACTATATGTGGTCATATAATAAAATTTATTAGTGAAGATTTTTCGATAGGTAATAAAATTTATAATGATTATTAGAAAATTTTAAATAGATGCACAGCCCTAATGGCTCTACAGTTTGGAATAAAATTTTACGAAGACCTGTATTATTGGGGTTCTACGTCAGCTATGTAAATCAAATCTATATCAGGTCCCCTTAATATTTCATTATTAGAAGATTTTTAATTAAAATTTAATGATCTCATCGATCAAAAGTATATAATATAAATTAAATATAGAAATAGCCCGCACTTCTTTTAGATGCACAGATCGAATTTCTTTCTCTTTCGAAATTTTTTAAAAACTAATTGTTTTTTACACAACATATTTACAAAGTTATGAAGTGTTTTTTCATATAAGGTTATATACATTGGTTCCAAAATCCTATTATTTCTATTTTCAACGTTAAACAGCATTAAAATTTTAAATTTGAACCGAATTGTAAGTTTTTTTTTTATTTAATTATAAAAAATGGCTTCGTAACTTTTTTCGTAGAGGCTTAATCTTAATTTCTACAAAATATTACTTTGAATTATGGTAAAGTTAAAGCTGGGCATCTATTTTTTATATGTACTAGCAATGGGTATATCATATAAGCGTCGTTCTCACTGAAGAATTGTAATAAAATTCGATTAGAAAAGCAAAAAGAAAAGAAGCATAACAAGATGATTAATAAAATAAATCAATGTTTGGATACAATGGATTCTAATCAACTTCAATACATTCTAAATACTATACAAAGTACTTCAACTGTGAGCGAAGATAATTCACAACCTATAATGGCAAGTAATGATGATCAGCATAATCAAACAAATGAAGATCCCAACTATTCTAAAATAATTTTTATGATCAAACAACCTGAAAAGGAACTTTCGTCAATTGTACACCTAATTTCAATGATGCGGTATCAAACTGGATCTGATAAGGGCAAAATTTATTCACCATATCTGCAAAAAAAGGCCCATAAATTTATATCTCAATCACTTTACAAACAGCAGCCTACATATCAGTCATTAAAAAAGTCTAATGTAAAATTAAAAGTCAATCTCGACAAACTTCAAAAACAAAATCAAGCCCTAATTAGAAAAACACAATCATTGGGAGCCCAAATCATAAACCTTCGCAATCAAAAATCAAACCATATATCAATTATTCGTTCACTTTCTCACCAATCACATCAGATTACTGATCAAGTTTTTCAAAAAAAAATCAAATCTATTTTTCAAGAAAATAAACACAAATATACATCTAATACAATTTGGTTGGCAACTAGTATTTCGCAAGTTGGTCAAATTTCATTAAATTCAACAGTAGAGTGTATGCGGCTGATTTATGAATTTCTAACAGAAGAGCCACCACGGGATTGGTTAGCAACGACAACATTACATACGTGGCATAAAGACATGTTAAAGCTTTATATAAATACTCAAATTAAACAACTTGCTAATGCTTCAGCATATGGAATTATAGTCAATGAGTTGACATGAGATGAATTAAAAAATTTTATTATGTGCTACTAGTTCTGGAATCAAAGTTGTCAGGCTCCAACTGCCGTTATGACTCACCTTCAAAATATTTTACAGTATAATGCGGATACTATTTTGGATACTGTTATTAAATGTATTGAACATGATGGATTAGATATTGCAAAGTGCATTTTATGGGTAACCGACAACACAGCTTACATGTCTGGAGAAAGAAATAGTACTATAGTTCAGTTTCAAAAAAAATCAGGTTCGACTTCAATACATATTGGATGTGGGCTTCATATACTCCAGATTATATTTAATCATTTTGAGCAAAAAGCATTTGAAACACTTTCAAATGGCACTGGTTTTTCAAAAAAGTCACATCCCTATAATTTGCTCTACTTGGCATGGAAATTACATAATGAATATGATTCAAGTAATAAAGATAAACTGCTTAACATTAATTCTCAAATTATTAAAAATCTTTATATTGGGCTGTTAAGTTTTTATTATGAACAATATCAATTGCCACTTCGTTCAAGATGGGAGTATGAACTTCGAACAGCCAAACAATATCTTAATTGTTATACCACCCATGTTGAATTTGCACAATGGTTCATTAAAGAAATGGAAAATTCTCAAAAGATTCCCAAATCTTATCTTAATGAATAGTATCTTTTTAAAACTTGGCTTAATAATCTAAAATTAAATTTTTAAATTAAATGCTTGGTGAATTTTGCCGAGCATTTTTATGAGCTTCTCATACAATTTATAGTGGGTTATAATCCTATACCACGAATTTATCAAAACAATCAATTAGTTACCTTACCTTCCAGTCGTCGGGCACATGAGATGCCGGATAAAGTTTCCAAATGGTTCAAATTTCTTAAAAATCTCAAGAACAACTTTGATATGTTTTTTCAAATCAATTATTAGAGGCTGTAGACTTATTATCGAATGAAGAATTCGATAATTTTTTAATAATTTGGAGCTAGGAATTTTAGCTGCTTTAGAGCACTTCAAAAAATGGCTTTTACAGTGGCTTCATTTGCTATTAGCAATATGCCGACTTGGTGGAAACAACGCATGATCATTTGCATCTAGTTATTATCACCTGATTCTTCAAAATTCTTGGATTTATTCACCTTCTGATTTGGAATTATATTATGCTCAATACTTGGAAGGTGATAAATAATGGAATAACAAATGACTTTGGTTTACGTGAGAAGCTATTATTCAATAATGATTTTTTTACAAAATTTGACCGATTCTGTATTTGAAAAAATCTATAAATATATGAGTTTCCTAAACTTTACGATTTCATAAAGAATCATATTTATTTTATCATTATTCAGCAGCAGCAAGTTGAAGGTCTCTTCAACAAACTAAATTTAAAAACACATGCAAATATGTCAGAATTAATGAAAGAATCAAAGCTACGTTTAGCATCTAGCAAAATTTCGAAGGAAAATTTAACTGATGGATTGAACGAAATATGAAAACAAAGAAGTAAAGCCAAAAGGCATCTACTTCAAGAAGCTCAACCACAATTATTTGGGCCAAATGTTGCATCAACACTTTTTAATCAGATACTTCGTTAATAAATTAGCTTTATTATACAGTTTACAATGTAATAAATATTGCTGTAATAAAAATTATATAACTAATCTATTATCATTATATATTATGTAAAAAATCTGATTAGTAAAAAATCTTCAATAATAAAATTTATAATAGTACCATAAATAGTTTGATTTATATAGTTGATGTAAAACCCCAATGGCATGTGCCAGATTATATATATTGCTGATAGCATGTCTGAAATGTGCAAAATTCTTTAAAATTCATTGATGTTAAGGTTAGAATTAGTATTAAAGTTAAATATTAACAAGAAATATAGTAAAACCTGATATACAATTTGCAAAACCATGTGATTTTCATAGTATAACCAATCAAATTCAAGTATTTGCTGATCTTTTGTCCAAACAGTATGTCTTTCAGACAATAATTTTATATATTTTGATATACAGAATATTTAGATACATATGTACTGTATATATATACATATTATTGTTTGATTATAACAGATAATGATAAATTATTAGTAGATTAATTTTTTACAAAGTTTGATTGATTATAGATTTTGAATTATGTATTTATTTAAAAGTACCATAAATAGCAAGAAGAAAATATTATGAAAATAGAATAAATTCTCCAATTGGTGAAATGTAACAAACCCGGGTCTTGTATCTGGCTATTTATAGTAGCTTTTATAAATTTTTAAAGGAGGAATATGTTAGATGAGGTTTTATTAAATTAATGTAGTAATAGACAAAGAGTAGTTTTTTAAATTTTCATTTAGGATTTGTAGAATGGAGTATTAATTAAAATATTTTAATAAAAGTATTATAATTATTATTTAAACTTAAATATTAGTAAGAATTGGATTAAATAATTATGGTTAATTAGTATATAGAGAAAGTGTTAAATTAGATAAGTGTTATTTTATTATTTGTTTGGGAGTTTTGTTTGCTTGTTATTATATTTATTAATAGATATCTATTTGCTATACAAATTTAGTATGTTGTACTAAATTTAGTATTGTATTTTTTTTTTTTTTTTTATATCTTTGCAATATCTAGATTTTTATTAGATATTTTAGTAGTATATTCTTGGTTAATGAGAGTATATATAGCCATACATATAACTTTTGGTCGTCTAATTTAAGTAGTCCACCCAAAGGTTCTATACTATATGCTATACCTATAATCTAACTAAGAGATTACTTATTTAAACTCTCTGATGTCTCCTGTTCTGCACTATCACCATAATTACACAAATCCATAACCTTGTACTGCTTCTTATTGAAAGCCATCTAGATTGATATTTGCTATACTACTTGTGTTCTAATTCTATAGATAACCCAGTAAGGTTCTTGTACTACTGGATTGCTCTAGAGAGGGTGTAATACATACCTCCTAATCTTTTTATGTTCTACACACTTTCAGATTAGGCTACGAATACCTTCTGCAGCAGCTGAAATTACTACTAGTAGTCAGGGCAAACCATTAAACTATACAATTTTAGTATTCAGTACCCTTGCAAGGTTTGTTCTGATCTTGATATCTACATCAAGCCAGTTTTTATACTGATCCCTCTCCAACTACCAAACCAGTTAGCCTGGACAAGTTATTGTATCTAGACTTTAAGTACTTTTCAGTTTTACTTCTCTTGGTTCCTAATTCTGTAGCATAGGACTTTTTCTTCTGATGTGACTCTGGTGGCCAGATTAGTGGACCCTTCTTGCTTCAGGGTCTTCATTTGGTTCTTCAGTTTCTAGTTTTTAACTTTTCTACAGTATCGTCAAAAATCTTCACTACCTTCTTACTCAGGTCTTGTTAAATAGGTTTCAATTATTCTGATTTCTTGGATTTAGATTGTCTAAGAGCTTCTATTTCGAGATGATAGTATCAAGATTATAGGTAATATATCCAACCAATCGTCAAATAATTGTTACTAATACACAGGCCTATTTTTTTAAAAACATCTCCAGTGGGATTCGAACTTTAGATCTGCTACTTGGGGTGACAACTTAACTACTACTTTAAGTCGCCACACCTTAGTATAGTATTAAAAGTTAAATTTTGAAAAATTGGTATTTTTTTTTTTTTTTTTTTTTTTTTTTAATCTTTGGCAACCTTGCTGGTGATCCTTTATTAAGATTATTATATAAGTAGATTATATAATGTTGAGCTTAATATCTAGGCTCGACATCCCCCGGCTACCTCATGGGTGCACAGAAGCGGTCTGCCACACTGGTCTGAAAATTCTTTTGAGACCAGAAGGCTAATACCAGGTTAGCCGTGCAAGCTATACCAAAAGGGCTTGCAACTATTTTGAATTAAATCTCTAAAACTATTATACCAACGATTCTTTATATTTTTTAAACTCTCCTCTTTTCTTTCCTTTTCCGTTTTCTATCTATTTCCTCTAAAGAACTATTTCTCCCTATACCCCCTTCTTTAGATCTTGGTTTGTCATATTCTGGTCTTGTTCCTTTCTCTGTCGGTAGCTTGCACCTTCGCTTTTTGTCTCTG
>CAJVPZ010002205.1:0-12842 GCA_910592135.1 Racocetra fulgida | reverse complement strand
TTTGTAAAAATTACATACTACTATCTAAACTAGTTTCTACTCTAATTTAACTAATTAGTATATTTAAGTGAAAACCTTAAAGAAAAAAAAAAGCTCTTTGACATTGGCACCGTACTCTAGTACTGTAAGCCCCTGGCTTCTTTTGTTTAAACTCCCATAGAAGCGTAAACAAAAGTGCGCTTTGGGTACTATAGAGAAGTCAGAAATTCACACAGTTGGTCTCGAAGCATTGTTTGTCCAGATTGCCACTTCCGAGGCACGTAATCTATATATCCACATTTCATAAGTATCCACGTGTTTGTTGTGACGGGAAAAAAAGTAAACAATGCCGACCTATTTGGTAAATAAACAATATGTTGATCTTTTGGAGAGGGTAAGCTAAATCGCCCACTTTTTTACAAAATTTTTCCTGAAAAAAAAGTGGAGGGTTAACGAGAGTATGTAAGGTTCTTTTTGTAAGTTTTACAGTTGTATAGTTCAGTTTTCAAGTATCTACTCAATAGCTTTAATAATTAATAAATTTGTTTAAAATATATATAATTATATATTTTTTTAGGTGCTGAATATATTTTACTTAGAAAGTAATATAGATTATCTTAATCAAATTTTGAGTAATTTTAATTTATTTAATTGTCCAAAATTGACCAAAATGTCCAAACTCACTGTCTATAACTGTCCTGTGACAATACTGTGTTAAAGTAGGGTTATAATAAATTTTCCAGAGAAGTAGAGAATATGTTTCTTATTATTCAATGCCAGAGAAAAGTGTAATAGAATCTGTTAGGCCATATGCTGTTATAACTCTTGCTTTTCGATCTTGGTGTAAGTTTGTTAGGAAGTTTATGCCTTGTTGAGGCATGCCTATTCTTTTACACACTTGTGCAAAACATTGGATATTAATTTTATCAAAGCTTTTGACATGTTCTAAAAAAGTATCCAGGCCTCTTTTTTGTTGTATTTATAATATTTGATTGTATTGTATAAGATTTGAATTGGTGTATATGTAAAGACATTAAGTGTTGCAGCAAAGTTAAGGTTACTAAGGAGGTTGTTTTGATTAATTATTTGGTCGAATATTTGTGCAAAAATTTTGGTTAAGTATTTTTTTCAGGGTTCTATAAGTGAGATTGGGCAGACTTGATCTAAGGTATAGTTCTAGGTTGATTTTTTTAGAATGAAAAATATATTGAATATTTTCCAATCTGTAGATATTAGTTGTAGTTGTAGACATTTAGATAGGAGAAGTCTGAGTATTTTTTGACATTACTGTAAAGTGAGTTTAATGTGTTCATAGTTGGTATTAGAAGGGTCTGAGACTTTTTAATTAGGTAGTTAGTTAATGGTTTTGATCCATTCGTTGTCAGAAATTTCTGCAAAAAGGTTGCTATAATAGATCTCAAGTTTAGGTTATAGTTTGTATAAGTCATAAAAGTCAGAGTCAGGAGGAATAGGTAAGAGTGGTTGATGTTGAAAATAGTTTTGAAAATGTTGTTGAGTAGCTTCTTTAATATCTTTGGAATTTGTTAATAAAGAGTTCTGAAAGAGAAGTCTGTGTAAATTAGTGTAATTATTATATCTTTCTAGAACTTTTTTAAAAAATAGTTTGAGGTTTTCAGTGAAGTTTAGTTCCTTTCTTGAAGTTTGTTTGAGATTTCATGTTGTATTTGTTTTCTATTTTCCTGATCTACTAGTGTTTTTAAATTTAGATTTCAGTTTTGAGAAAATTACAGAGAGATGATAGTTGAGAGTTAGATGAGATAGTAAGTGATAGTAGTGTATTGTTTTGAAATTTTTGGTAGTATTTATGAAGGTAATTAGGAAGGTTAGTTGATTTAAGTAATTTTTTGATTTTAACAAGTGCTTTGTATTGAAAGAAGATAGGTATATTTGATTTTTTGAGTAGGTTGTTTTCTTTTGTTAGGATTTATTTTTTTATATAGGATATATTTGTTGGTTGCTTTTGTAAAGGATTTGTTAATGAATTTCCAAATTTCATCCAAGTCATATTAATTTTGGATTTGTATAATTTGACTTTTAATCTTTTTAAAGATTTCATCTAGGTGGTTTTGGTATTTTTCTATTTGTTCAGCAGTTGCATGCTTTTAAAGAGTTATTTTCTATTTAAGTTGTTTGTAAAGTGATAATGAAGCAGCAGATAGAGTAATTTCTAAAAGAGTGATGTTATGGTCTGAGTCTGTAGGAATTGTGTCCAAGATATCTATATAATCTAAGGTAGTAATGTGTAAGTTTGTCCAAATTTGGTCAATTCTGCTTTGATGTTCTTTGTGATAGCAAGTAAATTTAGAAAGATCTGTGTGAAAGGTTCTAAAGATGTCATAAAAGTTAGATTTAAGATATTTAATTAGTAGAGATTCTGAAGTTTGTTTTTTTAGGTGGTAGTTGATTGATTTTAGGGTTTGGGTTGTGTTGAAATTTTCCATAATAATAATTTTATGGTTAGTTTTTTGAATAAAAAGGAGTATTTTTTTATATATTTCTTTTTTGAAAGTTTGTTTTTTTTATATGAAAGTATTGTTTTATAAGTCAGACAGGGTAGTTTGGTAGAGAAAGATCTATAGTAAGAATGTAGCCATTGTATTCTTGTATTTTGCTGATGAATCTAGAGAGATTTTCATGCATTAAAAGCCCAACTCCACCTTGTCTAGTGTTGTTAGTTTCACTTCAGAGGTTGGTGTAGTTGAGAAGATTTTGAGATAGTAGAAGAAGTTTTGCTTCTTTAGTGCTTAAATAAGTTTTAGAAAGACCAAAAATATTTATTTGGTTTTTAGTTATAAAGTTGTGAAGTAAGGTTTGTTAGGAGAAGAATAGTCTGTTTGTGTTGAGAGAACAGATTTTGATTTGTTCAAGTATAAATATAGATTGGTTATGAAAGTTTTGAGTTATACTGGATGTATTTAAGAGTTAGTTTGTGTGGTAGCCTTCAGATAGAGTAAATAGGTTAGGTTAAAGGTTTGGAGTAGTAGAGGAGTGAAGTATTAGGTGTTCTTCCAGATTAGGATTTAAAAATTTATTGTTGTTAAAGGATTTGAGAGGTAAGTAAGAGTATTTATTATAGTTAAATTGCTCAACAGTTTGTAATTAGGGAGAAGCATATATTTATATAGAAGGTAAATATGAGTTTCAGTTTGTTGTTTGTTAACAGAAATAGTAAGATTTTGTAAGAATTTAATTTGTTGAAGGAGACGAAGAAAAGATGATAGAGTATGTGAAGATGTAGTAGTTGGAAGGTTATAGTAAGATACGAATTTATTGTAGCAGAGTTCAGAAACTGATTCCTCCTTCATTGTTCTGAACCCTCTTGCTGAAAAGAGGAGAGATCAAAGAAGAGTATATCTTCAAAAAGAATGGGTTGAAAATTAAGATTGAATTTCTGTTTGAGTATTTCTTCTACTTGAGGTAGGGCAGTTTCATTAAAGGTAGGGGGTATATATATTATTTTTTATATGATCTTAATAGCAAATTTTTTATATATTTAATATTTAAAGAAATTTTACTAAGTTAATTATTTTTGTATATTAAGTAAAGTTTGTAGAATAAGTTTTTTTGATTCTAATGATAGTAAAATTATTAAAATTGGTTAAATATTTAATGAGAAACATGTATTTAAAAGCTTGAGTATTATTTTTATTTAAAAAAATCATATAAGGATCATATAATATAAACTAATCAAAATCACTGATTTTGTATAACTTAGAAAATTTGAAGCCACCTTGAAAAACTTTATAATATATACAAGTACAATTTTTTTAAATATTTTGTTTATTAAAATTTTTATTACTATAAAGATTATATTCTTATCTATATTACAAAAATTTAACAAAAATTAATTGTAATAGTAAAAAGTTTTATTAGTAATATATTTCTATTTCTTATAAAAATTACATTGTATCACAAATCATATAACAAAATAATCTACATACTCCCTACTCTTAAAGAAACTAATAATAGTAGACATGGAAGATGGCTTATTTTTTTTTTTGGTATTAAGGTGGGATCTTGCCCATGATTTTATTTATTTATAATACTTTACATGTATCATCACATTTCTGGTATTATATATATCAAGTACACCAAGCTCGGATTCGGATCCTATTGGTAATCTACGCTCTGGCCGAAACCATTACTTGTGTGATAGGTGTTCCTATCCGCTACTGACTACTGATCCAATTATCTGCGATCCAAACCTATCAAAGTGGCCATCATCATCAACGCACTCATCTGGTATTTTACCACCCTTCACAAGTCCTATTTTTAGTATACTTCTCTATGACATCATTTACCGCATCTCTTATACCACTTATACTTAAGCACTAAATTTGGTAGTCCCTTCTGAGATATGGCTTCGTAGCCTCAAAGGCTACTTTCAATCTTGGTTATCTTCAGCTAGTCTGCCCAAGTAGTATCACAAAGAGGAACTCATGCTGGCCCAGGTTAAGCCTCATCATTAACGCCTAGTTTAGTTAGTATGCTGCCGATTCTCGTTACCTTATCAGTAAGTACTCCTGTGTGTTGGTGCAGGCTCACTGTGTTGCGTTATAGGTTACCCCATAACTTCCAGATTGCGGGTTTCGTATTACTTCTCTTCCATAGTTTGAGCTATGGTGTTCTGGTGCTCTGACATTTTAGGTTACAAAGCTCTAGGGATCTAGACCTAGTTGCAGCTTATAGTCCATAATACTTCCAATTTCAGTATTTGGTATTTCTTATCAATTTCTGGTATACAAGCCCAATTTGTACAATTGTACTACTAGCCCGGTGAATCCAGCCATTTCAAGTTTTTACTACGTACCTCGAGTTTCAGCCTTCTCGCTCTGTCTTCACAGTTCTTCCTTAATAGGCCAAGTGGCTTGGGGCCAGAGATGCTCTGAACTTCAAATAGACCAATCCTTTACAACAAGTCGTCCTCCTATTCACCACTTTTCTTACTACTCCAGTTTTGTTACCATCGTGTCACTCTCTCAATCAAATACGCCAACTGCTGAAGATGTTGGTGCTGGCCCGGTCATCCATCCCTAATCAAGAACTAACATATGCAACCTTTTGTATAACAGAACCTTCTATGACACCATCATACGTAGTGCCACCACTCCACGATTGGACCTTCTTGCGGGAATTTTCTTTTCCGGTTTTGTACTTGTACTTAGACTTAACCACAGGGCTCCGCATTTAATTATGGCCCCCTATTGGGTTACAGAAGCTAAAAATACTAAGATTTTGCCTCCAGCCCGACTTGAACTGTCGATCTAGTCTGTGGAGGTTTGGCAGCTTAATCGCTAAGTTATAGAGCCCAAACCCTAGAAGGTGGCTTATTGGAGTTTTGGTTGTTGATTTTCTCATAGTAAACTATAATGTGTGCTAAGAAGTTTGGATCAATAGGATTAGTTGTAAGGTGGTTGATTGCTTTTTCTTTAGTTAAGTCTGTGATATTATGATTTTGAGCAGCTGTTTTATGAAAGAGACCAAATATTGGTAGAAGTAATAACTATGTCTCTTCTTATTTGTTTTTATATTATTGAGTTTACAGGCCTCTTCTTCAGTTGCAGATATGAGTTTGTTTAGTATTAAAGTAGGTATTTGTTTAGTAAAGGTAGCTTCATATTTATTATCAGTATGGAAGATGGAGGAGTTAAGTTTAGGTTCAATTCAAGTAGGTTCATCTTCTTGGTGTTTTTTTTGAAAAAGAGTTGTAGGATTGTTAAAGAGTATCTTGGTAAAGTTTCTTTTTATTGTGTAAGTAATTTTTGTTGGGGTTTCTATAAACACAATTTTGGTCTTTGCATGTAAGTGTATGATAGTTAGTGAATTTAGTTAAATAAAATTTTCTATTTCTTGCAAAGATTGGTTCAGAAAAGTTAAATGATGTTGGAAGTAGTTTGGTGAGATGTAAGATAAATTGTCTATGAATTTGAAGTTAAACCATCGAGTGAGTTCTATCTGAGTTGAGATTAATAGAAAATTGCTTGCAATAAATTAGAAATTGTTTGTTAAACTATTTGTTGAAGGTTGTGTCAAAATCTTTAAGAAAAGAAATATTGTATTGTTCTTGGAATAGAGAGACAGATAAGTTGAATTGTACATGAATATTATATCTAGCATCAGATTTAATAAAGAAATATTCTCCTTGTGTATCTATACTAGTAACCTCAGAAGTAATAAAGAATTTTTTTGAAGTGAAGTTGAGATCTTGTGCAAATTTGGCATAATTAATTGTTTGGTAATTATCAAAGAGATATAGATGCAAGTGTGCAATATTAAGACAGCCAAGAAGTCTTTGTGAGTTAGTATAGGGTGGGAAGGTAACAAGTAATTCAAAGATTTTTTATATAATTGAGTTTGGTAAAAAGGACAGTAGTAAATTTAAGAATAAGGTTTCTGAGAGTTGATTTGAAAAATTGGAAGGAAATAGGAGCATTAGGTGTAACTTCTGGATTTGTTTTATAAATTAATTTGGATAGGAATTCTGGTTTGCTAGCAGCTATTACATGGATAATATATTAGAAAGATGCTTTAAGGGCTGGTCTGTGTTTAGTTTTAGATTTGATTTCTCTATCAGAGTAAAAGTTGTAGAGAAGTTGCTTGAGAAAAGTTAGTAATTGCTTGGATAGAGTAGTTTGTAATTTAGTATGAGTTTTCATTTGGTCTGTAATAGGATAGATTTTAAGCCAGTCAAGACCTAGAGTAGATTTATTTTTAGAGTGTTGAGATTGTTGTTATTGAGTCTGTTTATTGTTAAAATCATGTAGGCATAAGTTTCTAAAAATCTAGATGATATATATATGAGACATGAACTACTCTAGTAGATTTACCAAAAGAATAAAGTAGTTCTAAGAGGCCTTAGTGGCAGTTTTTCTTTGAGGAGAATATCTAATAGCACTAAGTTGATTAAAAAGTTTGATTATATAATTTAAATAATAGGTAGTTTATAGATATAACACTTAGTATAGAACCTAGTAATAGGCAGACTACTTAAATTAGGTACTTAAAAGATACAGATATAGCTAGAATATATTTTTGTTAATATAACAAAGTTAGAGGTAGCCTATGTGATTGCTCTGACATTTGAACCAAAGTTTAATAAAATGTGCCAGACTCTAAAGTGATCACTTTAATATAAAAAAAAATAAATCTTATTGTTTAAAAATGTTTTATTTATCTAGTATATAATTTTTATATATATCTTAATACTAAGAAGCTACTATAATATGAGCTGAAATTTTAATAGATTCTGAAATATTCTGGAAACTTATAAGCTATTTCAAAAAATTTCTATATATATGAAATTTGAAAAAATCAGAATTTGCATATTACTAGATACACTTATTAATAAGATATTTATTTATATTACTTGTAATATTAGTACTTTTTGATGCTTTGTATATGTTAATAAATATTTGGTTTATTTTTTTAATACTTTTAATCTTAAGCTAAATTGGCTAGCTGATATAAAGTCTTTTCTCTTGTTATAACACCTATTTAAAATATCTTCTACTAAGTAAAATTTATTTATCAACTCTTTTTAATTTCACTGACTTTTTTTGACTTATTAATTAAGATATTTAAGAATATTCTAAATAAATTACCGTCAGAGAATATACCAAATTTAGAAATTAGACTCTAGAATAATTTATATACTAATCTGCAAATTTGATTGGCTATATTATACTTTTTTTTATGCTTTTTTCCTTTAAGTGTTTTATAATATATTTTATAGTGTTGGAATTTGGATAACAATTCAAATATCTGAATTAACATCTGTTTCAAAGAACATCTATTTAGATATCTTTCTAAATTAAAATATTAGATCCAGTTATCCATCTAAATATATTCAGATTTTATATATAATTTCATACTATTATATATTATTATTTTTTTTTTTTTGGTATTAAGGTAAGGCCTTGCTCATATCTTTATTAATAGTTTTTAATATAATAACTACAAAGAGTTATTAACCTTCCAATACATGAAATATAAAAAGTAAAAACTACATGCAAGAATAAAAGCTCAGACTACTTTATCTGCGACCTAAACCTACTAGAGTGGTCAAAGACTCACCTAGATTGTGATAGAGAGGATGTAATTAGGAGATATACTGTATTTAACCCATAATATATTAAAGATATTAATTTTGCTAATGGCCTGTCCAAGTGGTGGACAGAAATTGTTTAGATGTAGTTGGTCAGGTAAGCCACATTGGCAGGAGTAGGTGTATAATTTGTAAGTACATTTTAGAGTTCTGTTAGTAATTTGTTGGTCTTGAGGTTAGTTATAAGGTAATGTAATCTTGTTTTGCTTTTTCTAGTTTAGAAGTTGATACAGTATGGTTTCTATATTTGTTCGTAAGTAAGTTCATTAACTTGAAGTAAAGTTTTAATAATAATTTGAGATGCAAATTTGTAGGGAATATCAAACTTTTGAATAGTTTGGACTAGGGATATAGGGATAAAGCCTTTAAGTATGATATCTAACGGGAGATCATTTAGTTCTACTACTATATTTTTGAAAGCTGCATAGTTTTGAATTGTGTCTATAAGTTCATTGGTTTGGTTACTAGATAGGTCTAATGCTGAGTTGCGAAGAGTTACAGAAATAGAATTAGAAATGATATTGGTAAGAGTAGTAGGGTTAGAACAAACTCTCCAATATGAAACAGAGTCTATTACAGGAAAAGCAATTAGGATTGTTGAAGATAGTGGGATATCTAGTGTAATAGAAGAAGTAGGTAGGCAATTCATTAAGTAAAGTTTTAATTTTAAATGATTTAAGTTGGTTTAGTTTAAAGTTGGTAAAGTTGTGGGTAGGTTTTTGATTGTGATTAAAAAATAGCCAGGTAGCATTCCAGTCTATCTGTTGTATAAAAGGTGACCATTCAGTATTACGGTTTTGTAATGACTACATTGCTAAAATCTGGGATTTGTAAATACTTTTAATAAAGTGTCTAGTGGGAGATTCAATAGGATGTTGCTTCCATCGAATTATGTGAAAGAGGTTATGGATGTTGGTATATATGAAGTGTAGTGGGGGTGATAGTATATGTTGTTTGGCAAGAGAATCAGCTAAGTTGTTGTATTGGTCATCAGTATGAGCTTGAACTTTATGAAAAGTAATTTGTAGGTTATGTGATTTGAATATATTAAGTAATGTATGCCATAAAGGCTATGAGCTGAATTTGAAAAGTTTGTTAGGGTTATTTAAGTTAATAAGTTTAGAGTATTTGGAGATAATAGATTGTGAGTCAGTAAAGATATTAATAGCTGAATTACATGGAGTGGTAGAGATTGCAGATAAGATAGAAAAAAGCTCAGCTTTATATGAAGATGGTCAAAGGTATATTTTTGCTGAGAATTTATGTAAGATATGATTATTGGTATCTAACTGGACCTATCCTATACCCATTGTGCAGTTTTGTGTTCTAATATCAATTACTGATCTATCTGTATAGAAGTTGAACTGGGAGAGCATAGAGTTCATAAAAGAGAATTGTTCGAGCTTAGAAGTAGCCTCTCCAGGCTCGAAAATCTGAGATGCAGTAGAATTTTTAATAGAGATTTAGGGTAAAGTAGAGACTTGAATAGGGTGTTTAATTGCAGTGGAGTGGATGAGGTCAATATAGTTAGCATGAAAACTAAGATTCTTAGCAGAGGTTCTTCTAAAGAACTGAGTAGAGATGATAGCTGAAACATTAATTGTACAGCAACTACTAATTCTGTTTGAGTTAAGGTGACATTCAGAGCAAGGATAGCATTGGATAGATTGGAGAGGATAGAGTTGGTTATATGTAGGATTAATGTTAGTTGTCCAGTGTGTGATTGAAACCAAGTTATTTGGTAGATGTTTGCGGATTTTGCCAATAATAATATCATTATTGTTATAACTAAGTAATTAGGTGTTGGATTTTTTGGATATGTGTGTATTGTATGCGAAAGGGTTAACTCCTAATTGTTGATATTGCGGTGCCAAAGTACGATGGTAGCTATGGGATATTACTTTATCCTTGAGGTATATAAACCAGTCTGGTTGTTTGCCTTTAGGTAGATAAAGTAATCTTGGTGAGAGATGTTTCTATTCTAGGAGAGTAGTATTGTCAGCTGAGCAGAATTTCTCAATATAGAGTAAGTTAAGTCGTCTAAGCTGTTTTTTAATAAGTAAATACTTGGGGTGTTGTTGGAGAATTAACTCTAAAGGTTGTAATTTGTGTTGAATAGTATAGGGCTATGAGAAGTTAATATTTGCAGTAAAAGTAATATCTAGATGGTTTAGGAGCTTGATAATATAAAAGTTAAGTATATATTTGTTTGGCTCATCTATAATAGGCTGTGGATATTGGAGTATACTAATAGTTGACCATAAATTATTTTGTAATTGTTGAATGCAGATGCGGGTAGAGATGCCTAGTAAGTGTGGGTTATTCATACGTTGCAAAAAGTTGGTAATATGGAGTTGAAGTTAGATATTCCAAATGTTTTTGATATTATATAAATAAGGGTTTAGCATGGTATTATTAGGGGTAGATTGGGCTAGGTGAGATTTATGTTTAGCTACTGTTAAATATTTGGATGGAATTGATTGCAGGTAGACTGAGGGAGAATGATATTGTGTAATCTGTATTCTATAGTAGGAATAATAACAGTATTAATAATGTAGGTAATCTGCTTATCAGTAATCTTTTTAGTGTTAATGATATTGATTAGTTGAAATGCTTCTTCTTTTATTAGTTTAGTTTGTTGAATCTGTTTGTTATTGAGTGTGTACCAACAGCCTAAGAATTTGAAGGGCTGATTATGGGGTATTAAATGTAATTGAGAATTGCCGAATATAATTGAGTCTACAGGCTGGTTGCTGATAAGTACAGATTTGGTAGGATTAATTTGTATATTAGCTATTTGATAAAATGACATTGCAGTTTGAGTTATTAGTTGGAGTTCCTCTTTAGACTTTGCAATTCAAAGTGTATCATCCATATAGGCAAGCACAGAGACTGATGTTTGCATTTCTTGATATCGTGGTAGATGTAGACGAGTTTTCTATGAGGTAGATAGCGTGTAGCCTTTGAAGTGAGTAGCAATCTTAGTGATAAGAGGGTCATAATAAATCCTCCAGAAGAGAGGTGTTATTATCTCTCCTTGATCTATTCTATTTTTAACGAAATAAAAGTTTGTAAGACCAAAATTTGTAATAACTCTATTATAACGATTAGATAGTAGATTAGTAAGAATATATATAAGTTTGGAAGGCATATTAATCCATGTGAGGGATCTTTGGAAAAGCTCCAAATTAACTGAATTGTATACTTTGCTCATATCTTGGGATATGAGCCAGAGTTGTCTTGAGTTACATGAGGCTTCTTCAATAATATTGTTAAGAATATAGATAGGGATAGTGGTGCTATTCCCAGGTAGGGCAATATAGTTGTATGGTGAAAGGATATAGTATTGGGTAAAGATGCTATTTAGATGATTAGTTAAGAGTTTGTGTATAGTTTTTTAATATGTTCAAGGAGGCTTATAGGTCTCGTATTAGTTAAGTTTCCATCGAAGATAGGTTTTTTGGATATTAAAAAGATTCTTCCTTCTTTCCATTGTTTAGGTATTTGGTTAGTTGTTAAGCATCGATTGAAAAGAGCTGTGATTGCTTGAATAAAAGTTGGTTCAGCCTGTTTGAGCATCTCATAGCTAATTCCAGAAGGGCCGCATACTTTGTTATTAGGTAGTTGAGAAAGTGTTTGAGAGACCTCTTCTACAGTAAATTCTTGGAGTGCAGATTGATACCATGTAGTATCAATATTGGGTTTAGGGTTGTATTCTGTAAGCCAAGTACAGTTATATACATGTTCATCAATATGACTGAGTGCTGTCCATTGATTGAAGTGTTCTTGTATGTGAGATTTGATTTCATTAGGTTCTATAATAATATCATTATTAGATCTAATATTGTCAAATCTAACAGGGTCTTTGTGTCGATTAAGGATACTATTAATCATTGAGGTAGGATTAGACTGAAGTTTGTTGCATCGTTTAGCAATATTATCATCAATTTGTTGTCTTATTTCTTCGATGTTTTCGATATTACGTGTATGATATAGAGCTTTCCACTCTTTGTTTGCCAGAGTTATCCAGTCTGGTAGTGCTGTGCAATCAGATGGTATTTCGACTAATCGAAGATGGTGTAATGAATTAAGGTGGGTAAGTATTTGGTTGTGATGAGTAGGTATAGAAGTTGAGTTGTTTAAGGAGTGTTTAACTTGTCTAATAATGTTACCAAGCTTTTTAAGGTTGTAATGAAGCTGTGATGCTTTGGATGAGAAAATATGTTGAAGGTTACGAACAGTAAATTTTTTGTTAGAAATATGTTGTATAGCTGCATTGATAATGCTAGTTTGAATTTTGTGCTATGTACATTCTAAAGATTCTGTGGAATTAGATGTATCTGGTATATTGTTCAATTTAAGATTAGATGATATTTGTTCAGTATAGCTTAACCATTGTTCCTGATTCATATTTTTGTAAAGAAAAACTTTTTTCTTAGTTTTGGTTGAGTGGCGATGTTTGCCAGTAATTGCATAAAGGAAGGACCAGGAAGATATCAAAATCTTATGATTACTATTAGTACTAGTTTCAGTATCCTCAAGGTAAAATGTATTCAAATAGCGAAGGATAGGATGGTTGGCCCATATATAATCAATGCGGCTGCTGTTATTTCTACTATTATGCCATGTGGTATTTGTGGATTGTGTGTGAGCTGCCAGGTCATATATGTTATTGTACTGAAGAAAGTGGAGGAGTTTGTATTTAATTGATAAAGATTGTGTATTGTTGCTGGAGGCA
>CAJVPZ010002204.1:0-12843 GCA_910592135.1 Racocetra fulgida | reverse complement strand
GACAACAAGCTGCTCCTATTTATAGGACCAAGTTTTAGTATCCACTTCGTCGCTTTTCTATACGTTTTACTGTAGTTTGATTTTTGTTGTTGTTGACTAGAGGATCGTCGAAAAGAGTTGTATATGAATATTAAGTGTTTATTAAAAAATTATAAATTATTTTTTAATTAAAATTTTTTAAAATTTATATATTTTTGGCTTATAAGCAAATTAAATTTTTTGTCTTATAATTTAAATATAAATTTTAAAAAAATTTAATTCTTATTTTCAAATCTTATCAAAAAAATTTTATTTAATATATTAATTTTTTTTTAACTAGTCTCTTTGACATGAGGGTTTTTATTCAAGTATATTGGGTAGGAGGCTCTCTAAATTACATTAGAGAGTACAACTAGCTACACGTTCACCTTTTGATCACCTATTTAAGTAGACCGCATATCAGTATTACATCATAGATTCTACACTAGCTGCTATATCTATAACCCAACTAGGGATTATCTATTTAAACTTTCTGTAATGCAACCAAACCCTTACTTGTTATCACTAGGACATCTCTGCTATATTTGTTAGTTAAGAAGTACCAGATGCTTATTATAGCCTTAGGACTAATTTATCTTCAAGGCATTGTTGCTAGAGCTTTTCATATCCACAATTCGGCTAACCTAAACTTCAGTAACTTACGTCGAGTCTGAGAACAAGTACTTGCAAGCTGAGGCTGTTACTGTTACCTACTCTGCCCTTGTAGAGTTTACTCAAACTCCAGTATCTACTTTACAGACTATTACCTATATCTCTGACATTCCTAAACTACTATTCTAGATGGCCCAGAGAGGACTTTTGCCCACAGGTTTACCAGTTCTCTAGTATTCTGCGGTCAAGCAGATCATTTTTCTCTGGTTCCAGCAGCTAGGTTGGTAGAGTGTCTTCTCAAACACCTGTTGTTTGGCATCCCAAACTCCTAATCTAGTTGGCCTGGAGAGGAATTTTGCCTGCAGGTTTACCAGTCCCCTGGTATTCTGTGGTCAAGCAGATCCTTTTCCTCTACCTCCAATAGCCTGGTTGGTGGAGTGCTTTGCCATACATTTTGATCCTATTTAGTATTTACTAGTTCTTTCAATAATAGTCCTTTACATAGTACCATCAAAGTTTTGTACTACCTCTTTACTCGAGTCTTGCTAAGTGGGCATCTCTCTTTTTAGTTTCTTAAATTAATATGATTATTGAACTTTCTTTGTATAACTTATATATAACACAAATGCCCTATAATCTCCTAATCAAGTTGGTGCCACTGAGGTTACAGAGATTTTGTTCTAACTGATCAATAGCCATCATACAAGTAGAATTTTTAAAATTTGTCGCCAGTAGGTTTCAAACCCCCTACCTGACTAACAAATCGCTTGGGGGTGTAACAACTTACCAACTTCACTAAGTCACTACACCTTTAAATATATTAATTTTTTAAAAATAGATCAGAAGTAGTTTATAATAAAATTTAAGAGAAATTTGCTTTGAATTTCAAATAGTTTAAAGAATAAATATTAGAGAACTAATAGCTTTTTTATACTATTTGGTTTAGTAGTTTAAAAAAACTAGCTAAAAAATATTAAAAATAAGAAATTAGATATATTTAAGAAAAATATCAGAGTTTAAAATAAACCCTATAAAGACTAATTATATAGTAAAAGTAAAATAAAAGACTACAAGTACTAATTTTTAAATCAGATATAAATTATTAAATAAAACTAAATTATATAATAATAGTAGATACTAAAAAATTTTAGTAAACAATATATTTAAGAATATATTAAAAATAATTATTTTATAAATAGTTCACAATAATTCAAAAAGTATAAAATAATATATAGAGAATTATTTTTTATACCCCAGATTTATTATTTATACCTTCTGCAAATTAAACTTCTTTTAAAATTTGATTAAGAATTTCTCAGTAATACCAAGCCAAATTCATTAAACTTCTTTTTTTTAGTTCTATAGATTCTTAGGATTCAAACAAAAAAAGTTCCTCAAATTTGGCCTAGTAGTTGTTGAGATATCATCACTCAAAGTATGAAGAAAAAAATTAAAATAACTATTAAAAAAAACTATACAAAATTTTCTTTAAACTTTGAATGAAGATATTTCAGCAACTACTAAGTTTGTTTAAATGCTATAAATCTATAGAATTCAAATAAAAATAAATTTCAAATTTAGCTTAGTAGTTGCTGAAATATTTTTATTTGTTTATTGAATTTAATTTGGTGGTTGCTGAGATATTTTCACTCAAGTTTAGAAAAAATTTTGGCACAACTTTTGTTTTAATAGACATTTTGAATCTTTTTTAAAACTTAAAATAAAATATCTTAGCAACTAATAAGCTAAATTCAATAAACATTTTTTTTTTATTTGAATTATATAGATTCATGGCATTCAAACAAATAAAAGTTCATCAAATTTGACCTAGTAGTTGCTGAGATATTTTCATTTAAAGTTTAAAGAAAATTTTATATAGTTTAATAAATGTTTTGATTTTTTCAATTTGAGTAATGATATTTCAGCAACTACTAAGCAAATTTGATAAACTTTTTTTTGTTTAAATCCTAAGAATCTATAGGATTAAAAAAAAGAGTTAATGAATTTGACTTCATAGTCACTAAGATATTTTTGCTCAAAGTTTAAAAAAAGTTAAATCTGTAGAAAAGTATAAATAATAAATCTGGGAAGTATAAAAAATAATTCTCTAATATATATTCTAGCTAAATTAAAATTAAAAAATATTAATTAAAAATTTAAATAGAAGATACACAGATTGATTTTAAATATAATATATAGAAGATAACTATAATAGTATAGTAGAACTTTTAAATATATAATGACTTAAGTTGTATATATATATTTATTTTTGTTAAAATATTCTATATCTAAGACATATGAAGGTGCTAATAATAAATATACTCAATAAAAATGAAAAGTTAAAGGGACTAGTTTAAACCAAAAAAATAAAACTACAATAATAAATAAAAAATAATATAATCTTATTAAAATTATAAAACTTCACTATTAAAAAGTAATTAGTTTTTTTTGGTTTAGAAAAAAATTAATATAATAACAAAGATTTTGATTATTTTTAATTGTAGAGTTCTACAATTCTAATAAAATTATATATATATAATTTAATTTTTTTAACCTATCTAAAAAATGTAAAATTAAATTGATTTAAACAGCCAATTGTATAAAAATTTTTCTAAAAGATCTAGATAAAGAATCTAAAATACTCACCATTAATATTCAAAAAAAAAAGAATCTAAAATACTTATATAATTACTAATATTTAGCTTTTAGGAGGTTCTATAGAATAGATGGGCAAACTTCAAAAACTCTGAAACTCTGCTATTAAAAATTAATGATTACTAGTCATTAGCGAAGCTTATTTCTTATATTGCCCACCTATTCTATAGAATATTCCTAGAGGATTTGAAAATAAGAATTTATATTTGACTAAAAAAATAAGATAAAAAAATAATAAATGTTATAGATTATCATGAAATTGGAAATTGGATCTATTTTATATATGATTTTTAAAAATTTTTGGAATCTTTTTGTCAGCTTTTTTTTTTATACTGTTACAAAAAATAACGTGACATTTTGAAAATAAGCTTTTGTAACCTTATAGTTTAGTATAGTTACTGGGTTACTCTAATTAGACTTTTATATTGTTATACTATATTTACGTAATAGTATATAGCTAATTTAAGTCTAATAATATGTATATAAAATAGAGATAGCAGCTTAGGTAGTAGTTCTAGAGTTTTTCGTATTTAGTTTTTAGTTGGAATGAGGGATATTCTAGGGGATTTTTTTAGGAAGATACTTACTTGTATCGCTCATATTTCTTTGTACATTTAGTGTCTTGTATGTAATAATAAACACTTGGGTTCCTACTTTTAATGCTTACGGCCAGAGTTGAATTGGCTGTGTTGATATAAAGTCTCTCCCTTGTCGTAACACTGTCAACTATCATTATAACGGAATCCTGTTATTAATTACGTTATATGGGTTATATAGGTATAACAAATATGCTATATAATGGAATTTTTTGGTCAGCCAGATTTTCGTTAGATCGATAGTTGACAGTAGATTTAGATTATTAATAAAAGAGTATAGTCGGATTTTGGTAGGGCTTATATTTTCAAATTGAGACCCCAAATTTCACGATGATCCGACTTCACGATAATCCGTGACAATAAATATTATAATAGTTTTCACTTTCTTGTTTTTATTATATTTTATTCCTTATCAAAACCTGAAACCTCTTTGTTGAAACGTAAATCAAAAATTTAACAAAGATTTGAACTTGGGTGAAGAATTGGGAAACAGTAAATCAACAAGTACTACAATAGTTTTTATAATGTATTTTTTATAATGGATCCTCGTTATAACGGAGAATTTTCTAAAATTTTTTAAGAATATCATTATAACGGATTTATAATAGATAATTTTCTAGCCCGACCACTACGTTATAACGAGAGCAGACCGTAACTATATAGCTTCTATAAATTTTATAATAGTTATGCAGTTACTGTAGATTAAGAGATCTAGGTTTCAGTAGTGTTCTAGAAAAATTTTTAACTAAGGCCATACAAAATTAATTAATTGGTTTTCATAACCCGGCCGGGTCAAATTTGAAAACTTGTAAAAAAAAATTTTTTATATGTTTTAATAACCGGGTGGGTTTTTTAAAAAATTTTTTAAAAAGTTTTATATATGAAAAATTAAAAAAAAAAAGCCGGCCGGCCGGCCGGGTCTGTTTAAAAGTTTCATGTTATGAAAACCAAGATATTAAATTTGTGTGGCCTAATTTATACGATAAGTTTTTTTTTCGCAATTAAAACAACATGAAACATAAATTTGACATTATTAAAACGTTTACATCACATTTAGACTTGATCAAACTTTAAGATTACAGTATTACTGCATGAACATGATTTTAATTTTTCGATTTTATATTTGGGCATTTCTCATAACTATAGAACGTTATGATATAATTTTATTATAAAGTAACAGATATTTGTACATAATACCTTTGATAATCCAACTATATTTCATAATCAAATGCATTGATATTTATTAATGTTAAAAAACAAACCACGTTGATATATATTTGAGCATAGTAAAATAAAGTACCTTTCGATAAGTTGACAAAACGTAAATACCTGGATAAATTAAATTCATACAATTAATAGCGAAAAGATCATAAATCAGACCAAAAAAAATTTTTACAACGAAATATTATTAAAAATTAATATATTAAGATGCAATGTTTGAATTATCATCATTAGATTGAGGTCGACCATCACTTGCAGTCATTCGATGCCAAACATAATCCTGAGCTATTGATTGAACAGCCAATTTGATAACAGATACCATTTTAGCTTCCACCCATTCGTTCTCTTCATATGGAATATCTAACCAACTAACAGGAAGTGCTTGTGAGAAGGTTTTAAAAGTGAGGTTATGAGTTGGATCAGTCAAAACAATAACATAAAATAAGTATTGATCAGGATCAGCAGTATCTTCGGATTTGTTTTGGAGAGAATAAGGATTTGCTTTAGTAGGCTGAATAGCCATAAAAACAGGACATATAGATTGATCTGTGGTTTCAGAATTTTCATTATCAATTTGTGGTGGCTTGTAGTGTTTCTTGATGACTTGTTCAATATTAGCCTAAATAAAGACAATTAAAACAATTAAAACAATTAAAACAATTAAAACAATTAAAACAATTAAAACAATTAAAACAATTAAAACAATTAAAATGATTAAAATGATTAAAATGATTAAAATGATTAAAATGATTAAAATGATTAGAAAGCGATGAATAAATAAGCAGTTGCATGATAAAAAGAAATTTATACCTTGGCAAGGCCAACAGCTTCAATAAAACCTTCACAAACATTTAAATCTCTGTATGAGTCAACATCAGGATCACGTTTTATTTCATCACTTTTTCGGACTACAATATCCCCCCCTTCGACTTGCTCCATGACTTTCATAAACGCTCTATATACGAGAGATTCTAAACCAACATAACCAACCATATCATGAGACAACCAAACTTCTACAACTTCATATTGTGAAATTGGAGGGACCACAGCATTAACCACCGTTGTAAGAGTATTAAGACTAAGAGTTTTGAGATCGGAACCTTTTAAAAAATACGCGAGAAAATAAATGATGATTCGAGAACGCACCAAAGCAGAATGCAAATACAAACCTAATTTTTCAATAGCTTCTTTATTTACAATGCCACGAACTCTTTCCTCAAGTTTTTTAGTAGCTTCATTAGTTCGCACAGTTTCTAAGGCCTCTTTAACAGAATTATCAACCACAGTTGATGCAGTTTGGTAGGCGGTAGTTGCAGTCGCTAACAAACCACCCCATGACCATGCACCACTTTGTTTTTGAGATTCAAGTTGATTAGTTTGTTGTTCAGCAGAACCATTTTGTTTTACAGAAGAATTATTTTGACTGTCTTGTTTAGGATTTGATTCAGAAGGGTTAGAGGCAGGAGTAGATTGAGTGATTTGATCGAGAAAATCAAGTACAGATTGCGTGGTGTCAGCTGGTGTGCTGCCTGGCGTTCCAGCAGCAGGGTTTGTTGCAGTAGTTTGCGAATACGTATCAAGCGTTTCAAGAAACTGAAGTACGTCATCTCGAGAATTAGAAGAAGGAGTCTTGGTTTCCGTCATTGTTAAATCAAAAGGTTGAATATCTCAATAACGAAAAGGAATTTTTGTTGAGTACATAAATGGATGCACTGTGTTACTGTAAATTCAATAAACTTGCATATAATTTTGGTACATGCAGTACGTGTGTATAAACTCTATCCTAAATTTTCTAACTCTAATTTTAACTTCGAAATCAGTTTAATGCTGGCCGGTGTCGATCTATCTGGGCCAAATGATCGACCAAACGAACGATTCTAATAATAAAATCACATCGTTAATATCTTAAAATAAATAAGCATATTTCATTAACGTTAAATAATATTAGTCGATTGCTAAGTCAACATTAAGGATACAGTAGGTTCTAAAACCTGGTTTTGAAACTTAGTCCATGAAGACTAGCCTAATTTGACCTAGGTTCATAGCGATAAAATTTGTTACACTCATTTAATAAACTTTATTCAATTCAACATTTTTTTAATAATAAAATAAAATAATAATTTTCTTTGTATTCCTTATAGTAGGTTATATAAAGCGACAAATTTGGAGTTTAACCTCTAGATATATTAATATATAGTTTAAGATTCGAAGAGAGTTGAAAAATATTTTATAGATTTAATTACTGGAAAATAAAGGTATCTAACTTACAGACGAGGGTTGAAAGCAAACTTAGCATCGCCCACAAAAATATGTAGCTTACATCATAATTAAAACTTTGGTGATAACAATAACATTAAAATCATTTTATTTTTTAACTAAAGTGACAACGATAAATATTTTTAGCAAATATAGTTGATTCAATATATGTGTTCGGTTTCTTGGAGTTGTATTTGATCTTTTCTGTTTATTACGACACTTTTTCAAGTCACCAATTGTTTTCCTTTTTTTTTACTCATTTATTTTTTTAAAATTTTAAATAAATTTTACTTGCATTATGATAATTCATGCAATGAGTGTTATATAATAAATTTATAACGTCAGCTACATTTTTTTGTGGGCGATGCTAGCTTTGCTAGGGTAGAAGTATTCCGAATCTGTGATGAAATTTTCATATAAATACAGTGTATGTCGATATATTTATAAATATCGATATGAGTTGAAAAATTTTATGCTAGATCCTGTGTTATTGGGTTTTGTTCATTTCATCGACAATCACTTCAGTGACGATTTAGTTCACACCGACAATTAATTCACAGGCAACGTATGGACGAAAATTTTTGATGGGAATATTGTGATCATTCAAATTAAGTGATACAATAGAATTATATAACCACTCCGAATAATAACAATATGTTGCGCAGAGTCACTATAACAAAATATTAATAAGCAAGTATACAATTAACCAATCCAATACAAACAAAATGCTTGTTTTCTAAAACGATTTCATAAGCAATTTAAGATTTAATAACGACAATTTCGCAAAATCACAAATTTTTGAATCAAATTTTATGAATTATCATCTATTTTTTAACGTTAATAAATATCAGAATCGACAAAATCCGCCCATACGAGTTCATTTTACCGACAGCTCATTTTACCGACGAAGTAGTTCTAATCATTGTTATTAGGAGTTTAGAGATAAAGGCAGATCACATTGAGATAAAAAACATTTGTGATTGGCTAATTTACATTATCATAATTATTATTGTTCACCATGGAGCTTATTCATACAATACGGACGTGGTCGCTAAGCAAGTCATGTACACAGCTCTTGCCAAACATTTCTTAGAATGAGTAGTGGGGTTATATCCTTTACTTTTACTTTTTTATTCTCTTCTTTACCTGTATCTCACTACTAGTGATGCCGACAACGCCCCTGACAAAATCTGATAAAAATATAAACTAGCCACGTGATATGTTTATACTGTTTATAATTTTAACACTTCGATTAACCGTAAAAATTATCAAAATATAAACTGATAAAATTACTGATAAAACGTTATATGTTTGCGATCTCAAAAACTATATCATATCCACTGAATTATTTGTATTAACCGAATCTATTGATTAGTGACGTTTTGTATTTGAAGTTCTTCGATAATAATATTTCAACTCGTCATGTTATCACATTTGTCAAGCACGATTGCGTCGTGCAAGCATAATCAGATCCTTATATAATTACATTCGTTACAACATTACAACTGTTGCTATTATAACCCTTACACACATTACAACCATTATACCTATCATGTCAATTAGGTAGCTGCGCGACTACGGGTGTTCTCAAGCCTCAACCTCGATGTGATTAGCTCGTGATTGTAATCGTGCACAACTACAATTATATTTATGTAAAATTTTTGTTAACGAATCGAATAAGTAAATTATAAAGTAGTCAAATTTTGCACAAACGTTATTCTCTATGCTATTAAATAATAAATGTAACTATAATCAATCAAAATAAAAATTGCAATTGTTACTTGAGTGATTTCTTAATATTTTATCAAATGTAGTTATCACTACGTTTAGTTACTACGTTTAGTTACTTGTACTGCTTCAATTGAAGGCCACTTAGATTAACATATGCAATACTACTTGTGCTCTAATTTTATAGATAACCTAGTAGGGTTTTTATATTATCAGATTGCCTTAGAGAGGTGTAATATATACTCTAATCTTTCTATATTCTACAAATTTTCAGTTCAAATATCTTCTGCAGCAGTCAAAACTACGTTTAGTTACTACGTTTAGTTCGTTAATATTCGGTTGTTGCATGATAAGGTTACTGTGCGATCTCTTTCAATACTCAATTGATTGTAAAATTTGCCAAACCACATATGAAAAAAAGGTGGTCTGCGGCAAAATGTTTGTAAATTGAAATGAAAAACTCACGTATTATGTTTTTACTAATAAAAATATATTATTTACGTAATAAACTTTATTAAACTGCCATGTTTATTTAAATATTTATTACGTTGATAAACACTTTTTATCCTTTAAAATATTCTCTGCTAAGTTAAATTTATTCACCGACACTTTTTGACCCATTGATGAAGGCGTTTGAAAACACCCTTAGGCTGAAACTCGAAACCTTTTAGAAACCTTCAAATTAGAATGTTAAAATTTAATACTCATTTGCTATAAAGTAACTTAAAAAACTCTTGGAATACAATCTAATTATCATATACTTTAAGTTTTAAAGTTTAAATCTAAATTTTTAAGCTTTTCAGTATAGTGTTTGAGTTTCGGGAAAGGTTTCAGGTTTCGGTTTTGATTTCGGGAATTTATATATAGTTTCGGGTTTCGGGTCACAACTATAGTTTAGGCTATATATAAACTATCTTGTTATTATTAACCCTCGTATATATCAACACAATTGTTTAATTCAAATGGGTTGATATTAACGATGGTTGACTGTATTTTGAAGAAATGAATAGATCATAAGTAAATTGATATCAATTAATAAATAATCATTACAACTTGCACTTGCAGACTATATTAACCTATGTCAACATGAAAAGAAAATTGAATTTCGATCGTATAAATTTTATATAAACGGAATCTGGTTTGCCTTTGGTGTCAGCCGTATAAAAAAATTAAACTAACTTTCTTTGAATAACTGATTGAAATATCGATTAAATCAATACATAAAATTAAATATAACCAAATTTAGATATTGTGCTTTTTATCTGAACGACCCGGATAATCTGAATAAACATAATTATTCAAAATATTGATTTCTGATAATTAAATCAGATTATCCAGTTATCTATAATATAGCATGTGATTATGCTATCGGTTGATTGAGTTTTAACTCGAGTTGATTGTGTTTTAATTCGAGCTTATTACATTTATGGCCATAAAAAACCATGATCATTAGCATCTCATGAAATAACTGTAATTTATAAGTTAGATCAATAAGTACAATTCATCAATTATAAATTATTAGAACCTACTGGACATCCGCTCCTGGTTTTAGCGCAACTACGTTGCGCAGTTACCTTATTAAATAAAATTGGTAACGCAAGAGTCACATGAAGTGGCATATGGGTGTGGAAGATCTACTAATACGTAATTATTTCTACTATATTGCTCTATACTATACATGCTTTTGGACTGAATGATTTTCCCTTTTATTTATGCTCGGATAAGAGCCGATGTTTAATTCAGGCTCTAAAAATTTCATATAGACGAGTCTTCATAAAACAACTTGCGTAACATATTTGTATACGATATTTATTTCTTGCCCATCGTTCAACGATGGGCTTTAATACCTAGTTTTATTATAAAAATCTTATTATCACTATGTAAGCTACATTGTGTTGTGACCTGCAAATGTTAATGAACTAGAAGTACAACTTTCTTTTTCAACAGTAATGAAATTATAAACTGTTATTCGAGGATGTAGTTCTTGATTGCTTTTGCGTTATTTGAGGATGTAATTCTTGACTGCTTTCGTTAACTCCACAGAGTTACTCTTAATGGAAATATTTCTATTGTCATATCTATTTTTCCAACTTTCATATGAAACATATAGGATCACATTTCCTATTCCACCCAAATTTATAGAAATTACCGTTGCAGTATAAATCCATATATTTTCATACTAGAAAAAAAATAAAATCGGTAAAGAAGTGTTATAAATAAAAATGAATAGCAGTAACCGGGCAGCTACAAACAATTGTAGCTTGGATGGCACAGAAATAATAATACATTCACACTTACTTGAAACATTTGAGTTATGAAAAAAATAACACTGGGAGTCCATTTTAAAAGGAATATTAGAACATAACCTATAATTTTCTTCACAACAATAAGATCAATTCGACTAATTGTTGCATTATCAGAACCAGATCTTTGCATATAATCTTGAGCATTCACTTCCAATAAGGTCATAATGTAACAAAACAACGTAATTAATAATATTAAAAAAAACAGTGCAACAGTTATTGTTGACTGTATTGGATCAGTTGTATCTTTATAGCAGCTATTAAGTAATATATATAAGTATTGTTATTCGCACAACATCAAAAACATAATTAATATGAACATGACATACCAAAATTTACTCGGACCGTAATCTTTAACTCCAATCAGGGTTAAGAATAAAGATATTAACGAAATAATCAAAAATAATTTATAATCATATATTCCCATATCAATAAAGTATTTTTTACGTACTCGGAGGTAAGTCATCAAAGAAAATAACCCAATTAAGGTCAAATTATACGAAACAATGAAAAATGCTATTCCACCAACTACTTTACATCCTTCTCCTTGAATCAGATGACCATGAGTAGTCGAGTATCCCTTATATACCGAAAATAAGTTAAACATATAGAATTCTTATTATCAATTAAGTAATACATACCATATCCACTAGATTGATGCAAAATAACATAAATTCTAATTTATTTGGATAATTGAAAACAAATTAAATGGTCTAAATCTACACGAGTATATTTAGCATATTTAAATATAGAGAAGTATGTATTGACGTACCACTCATTGCTATATAGAATGGCACCCTATGAACCATCGGCAAGGAGTTCTTAGTTACCCACCATCGTGTCAACAGCCTACCAATAAGGTAAATCAAGCAAATGAAATTTATAAATCCGGAACTTAAACCAGATAGTGCTAAAATAATAAATTCAGGATTTTCTCTGAGGTCAATATTTGAGTCAGAACTCATGATGAAATTAGAGATAATTAAGGAGAGTTGCGGAGGGATACAGAGAGAAGGTTTGTAAATTTTTTTTTTTTAAAAAAATATTGTGAATTTAATTGATAGTGAGCGATTGCTTATTTACGAGATTAGAATTGTGCATTTTTGTGTCAGTATACGATTACGTTTGCAGAATATTGATTACATAGTAAAATTTATTTTTGCATAATTGTGATTATGTAATTAGGATTAGGATTACATAAATTTTTTAGGGTATTGCTACTGCCACCCCTTATTTTTACTAATTTCACCTGGAGATGGGCACCATACACATGATGCTCATACATACATGCAATTATGCGTGCGCATAGTGTATGCACATAGATGGTTATTTCAATAGCGGATAATAAATATGTGCCGTAAATATATGTTATTCAGTATGCTGATCAGCATGGAATGATTAAAAATGCGCATGGTGCCCATCTCGGATTTACTTATTTGTGCGAGTGATACAAA
>CAJVPZ010002203.1:0-12845 GCA_910592135.1 Racocetra fulgida | reverse complement strand
TAGTTGCTTTAATGACCTATCTTGTTAAAGACCAGCCTAACACCACGAAATTCCTTAAGTGGCAAGCAATTCTACTTTCAACCATAGGCCTTGCATCATGTTACTAGAAGGCGTACCTCAATTTACCTTGATTTCTAACTTGACTCTTCATCATTGGTTGGTGTTGCATTATTGTTGGTATATTCTGGCTTCTTTTGTCAATGACTTCTATATAGGTATGACCAGAGCTCCACTTGGTTCTTTTATATGTACTAGATTAGCTCGCCTGCCTCTATGAAATTACCTCCTTTAGCTAGTTGTTCCACGGTGCCAGAGGTGCTTTTTGTTTAGGTAAGGCCAATCCTTTACCACAGCCTTTTTACATGTTCGCTGCTTCTCTCACCATTCCAGTTTCGGTAGTATTGTATTACTCTTCCAAGCAAATACCTAGCACCATTTCTAAATTAGGACTAATGCGCATGATCCGTTGATCATCCTTCCAAGCAAGTACCTCACAAGTTGGATGCAAGGATGTTGATGTTGCCTAATATAGAGGTGAAGGGATGTTGGTGTTGCCTCTAAGTTACCCCAACTAGAGGGCTAATACGTGCGATCTTCTATAGCCTAGACCTTCTGTGACGCTGCTGTCACACATGATGCCTGCACTCCATGATCAGGGCTTCTTCCGGGAATTCCTATTTCAAAACCATACTTGCACTTGGACTTTCCACAGGGCTTCACATCCGATTATGGCTCTATTTAAGGTTATAGTAACAAATTCGAAAATTTGCCACCAGCCCGACTCGAACCGTCGACCTTGTCTGTGGGGGTTTGGGAGCTTAACCAGTAAGCTACGAGGCCCAAAACCCTAAAAATGACTAAAATTTATTAACAAAGGTTTTTATTTCTAAGATAAGAAGATCCTGCTTCTCATTGATAATGCAGCTTCTCACATAACTCCAGAAACAAATAATAATGCAGCTTCTCACATAACTCCAGAAACAAATAATATGGCCTAAGTTCAAAATAATACTGAGAAATTATCATTAGAAAAAGATTTTACTGAAGAAATTAAACTTTGAGGAAGGACTTGAAGAAGGTTCTGAGGAAGACTACAAGGATCTCAAAGATCCAACTCTACCATTCAAGCTAATCAAGATGATATTTGAAAAATTTTGTCTTATAAATATCACTGTACATTTTTTTTCACTCAATATACTGATCACCTTAAGCTGATAGATACAGGCATAATTAAAAGTTTTAAATCAAAATATAAGAACCTATATTGTTGTTACTTGCTTGATCGATTTGAGAAAAATAAGAATCAGAGGTAAGAATTTATATTAAAACCTCTATAAATGCACATACTCTAAATGAATGCTCAAACTTAGACCTGAAGATATATATATTATGTGTTAAACTAAAATTTGTGTTAAATTAAATTTTAAATATTAAATTTTATTAGAATTAGAGTGAAATTCTATATTAGAGTAGAGATAGATGTTAGCAGCATTATAGTTATTTGATCTGACACATATTTTAACTTGATGTACAACAATTCTAAGTGCATGTGTGCACTTATAAAGATTTTATTGTACTTTTAATCATTCGGGTTAGGTGTAACAGAAAAGAACCAACAAAAATAAATGTTACAGCTGATGCTAAAATTTGGGATCTCAAAATATAAGTTCTGTTAAAATTCAGATATCTATTTTAATTATAAATTCTAATCTAAATCCTAACCAAGCCTATATTCTAAAAAAAAATTTAAAACTTCATATCAAAATAGGTCTAAATTTCAGTATCAGCTGTAGTAATAAATTTTGTGAACAACTGATTTTTGTTATAAAATTCTGTAATAAACCATAAATAAAAACTTTAATATCATTTTAAATCATTAGATACTAACAGTTTATATAATATAGAAAACTTTTCTTAAAACAAGCCATTGATTATATCTTTGATGCTTGGAGAAAGCTAGTGAAAACACTATAAGGAATTGCTGAAGAGCTACCAATATTATGCTAGAAACAGGTGAATCAGAAGAATGTGAATTAGATAACAAACTTCATAATAAGACCATTAATGTTGATGATAATGCTACTATGCTACTTAAAAACCTTTCAGTTAAAAATAACCTGGTAGTTCAGAATTATTATTTAATATTTAAGAATATATCCAAATGATTAACCAACCAGCCATGACAGAGGATGTACTAATGGATGAAGATATTATCAAAATGGTAATAGATAAATTTTGTAATAATGAAACTGATGATAGGATAATGATGAAGATGAATCACCATCCTGATAACTATAATGGAGGCTGTTGAGGCATTAAAGAAAGTTATAAGATACCAAGAGAGCCTTGATGTTAGAAAAGGATTTGATAAGAATAGGTTAATTGTGTTACAGAAAAAGCTCAAAGAATAGTGATATGAAAAAGATAAATCTAGAAAACAAACTTCAATTTTATTTTTTTTTCAACAATGCTAGTACTGTAGACATTGTGTTCATCTTGAATTTCATTTTTTTATTTTATTTGGTGTGATATTTTTTTTTTATTTAGTATGATATTTTTTTGTTTTATTTAGTTGAAATGCCAGAAGTGGTTCTAGTTATCAAATTGCAAAAAAAAGCAATGCTTTATTAGAAATGAAGAATACAGCTTTGATCTTAAAAAAAATATTAAATACTATATAGTAATAAAAGTATTCAAATGCAACCTCTCTAAATATACACCTCTCTAAATGCACATCTTATTTTAGAACCAACTAATATAGCACTTATAGATTTTTACTTTCCTAAATGCAGTACATCTTTAAATGCATATTTGACTCCATTTTTGTATATAGTCCTACTGCAATGCATTTAGAGGAATCTGACTGTATTTGCCTTAACAATGTTATATTTGTCTTGCAAAGATATAAAGTAAAATCTAAATATTACCAATTTGCATTACCATTCTTGTTAGTACTAATTCTACATTACAAATTAAGATATTTTAATATTGCAAGCAGTTATGGTACCTCTACTATATGTGAATCTATGTACATACATATATATATACACGGCTGGTTAAACTATAATAACCAAAAGTAGTTATATTGTGAATGCATATGTACAAACACTAAATCTGACTAGTCTACAAAAATTAAAGATGTATTAAAATCATTACACTAATAAATCAAATAAAAGATAAAATAGAATAAAACTTATCTAATTTGTTATATTTATAATGTGATTTCATAGAAGCTAATTTTATATGGGTATTATATAATTAGTTACTAAAAAAATATAATAGTGACTATAAGGCAATTGTGCTATATAGAGGTATAAATAATATAAAAAAGGTTAGTAAAAATAAAACTGTAATTATATTTATTTTGTAACTATAGATGGGGTAACTATAGAGAGGGTAGACTGTACTTTAAAAATGTGTAATATACAAAATTTATATTCAAATAAATTTACTCATTTTATATTACATAGAATTCTATTATAAATATAATTTTTTTTAATAAAAACTACTAAATAAAATTTTATTTTAAATTTTTTATAATAAATTCAATTTTAATCAAAATAATTTTCTGAGGCTGTTATATAATATGCTATTACAAATAGATTTATCTATTTTTATACTATAATTTTAGAGTTATAAATTAAAACAACACAAATATAATATAATTAAAATATAATATAATTTAATATATTAAAATTAAGGCGTTATTTTAGAGCGACCCGTTGCTATGTCGACCCCTAAAATAACCAATCAAAATCACTCACGTGATAATAACTAAAAATTTATTTCATGACAATAAACCAATTATATACATTGTAAATAATTCGTAACAAAAAAAGTAAAGAAAGCGAAAAATAGAAGAAACAACATCTAAACATTCTTTGAAATATTAATGAAAAATGTCAAAGTAATTTTACTATATAAACACACCCAAATTCTAATCTAAAATGGCTCTAATCCTAATTAAAATAATGATTTGTCTTCATATATAAGTTGCTTAAATGAACCATTGATAAGTAAAAAAAAAATTCGACTTCCGGCTTTATCATGTTAATATGTAGTTAAAACATATTTGCTACTAGCAGCAATATAAGCCTTTTTAGTAATTATTATTATGCGATTGATAGACCATAATTTCAAAACAGTTACTTCGTCACCTTATTAATCAGATTTTTGAAGGCAATATCAAAACACCCTTATTACATCTAGACGGTCATTATGCCAACTAAATTGGTGTGAAGTTCAATAAATAGTATTCATGCTTAACGGCTAAATTAGCACAATAAAAATTAAGATACTGTGCAAGGGTAAATATTAGCGAATTTAAATAATAAACTATCTTATGATCATAGACTAAATTTGCATAGATAAAATGTTATTAATGAGAAGTGTGAAGTAACTGACAAATATTCATAAACCAAAATAACTTAGCTTAAATTCATTGATTAATATAAGTTCTTCATGCCACCAGCTAAATTGACCAAAATAAATACTGTAAAATAAAATAAGATATTGGAATAGTAATGCCAAGAGCTTGAATAGATTACTTTAAATACCGATGAGCCACTGTGTGTTAATAATACGAATGAGATGGATTTGAATTAATACAATAAGTGTTAAATAAGAGAAATGTGTAATAGTAAAGGTCATGAATCTGAAATAGCATACCTTAATACATCGATTAATAAATGTTATCGACTAAATGTGAATTAGGGTAGCTGCGTGATGTAGTAAACCAAGAATGTAGTATGACCGTTAGACTCATATTAAGGATTCGAGTGTGATGAATTTTCTAATAATTGTAAAATATTACCCAAATACCATGCAATCTATTTCGAAGTATTGTTTATCTTGTCAATTGATTAAACTTGCAGTATATATATGAGCGAAAACGTATGATTTTTGCGTTTGTTTAAAATCTAATAGAGAATAAGCGTAGCGTAGTAAAAAGCATTCTCAGCTAACCAGCTTCAAGATTTTGTCAACGGTTTATACACTCTGTTCATGGCATGCAAAAAATTACAAAATCTAATTTTGTTTTTGAAATAATTACAATAAGAGTTAAATATCAAAGATTATATTATTTTTTTCAATTCTTTACCATATGATACATCCATACGGATAATAATTTTTGAAATCGGACCAAATAAATAATTACCAATAATATAGTGAAACTACCTATACTTGATCTTTATAATTGCAATTTTTCTTTCTTCTTTAAACACATGTTTCCAAAAGTCCAGTTTTTACGAATTGCAATCACTATATTCTTGAGATTTGTATCACTAAATTCATATTTTAGAACATCACCCAATCGAATCACGTATTTGCACACACGTCATTCTAAATGGAAGTTAACCATACACCATGATTTTTATCACTACGTTCCTGGTATAAACAGAATTAAAAGAACTAAATAAGAAAACTTTTATGATAGTATGAATTTAAGACTTAAATAACCTCTCTTAACATATCAATAAATTGAAATCAACACAAATAAATATAGAATTATTGCGGTTTGCAAAATTATGTGAAATTTGAAGATCATTAAAAAAAAAGTAATCACTGATTTCTGATTTCTTCAACATTTTTTTGACTTTTAGATTAAACAAAATTTGTGCAGTTATTATTTTGTAAAATTCTATTATTTTTATAGAAATAGAAGTGGCATATTCCTCATTGGATAAAATATAGTATAGGTGACACCTTAATAAATAATCAATTGATTTAAAGTAGGTGTCACCTATACTATATTTTATCCATAAAGGTGAAATTTTGTCAAGTCTAAAAGTCAAAAAATGTTGAAGAAATCAGAAATCAGTGATTATTTTTTTTTTAATGATCTTCAAATTTCACATAATTTTGTAAACCGCAATAAAAGCGATTTAAAACAATTAAATTAAATCAATTATAATCGATGTTTCCATTATAATCGATAAAAATCTCCATCAGCTTTAAGATGAGAATAGTTTGAAATCCTTAGATTTTAACTGATCCTAATCGGCTTTTAAAATTTCCCGATGTATGTGTCGAAAGATTTAAGTTTATTGCATCAGGAAGAATGGAATTGAATTTGTTGTATAAGAAAAAGGTGAGGGTTTGAATTGTTTATGTCAGTCGAAAGGGCTTGAGCTTGTTGTATCATGCTAAGATGAAGGACTTAAATTTATTGTATCACATGAAGTAAGAAATCTAAGCTTGTTATATCAGGCGAGAGTGAATGACTTGACTTTTTGCATCAGGAAAGATGAAATACTTGAGTTCGTTATGTCTTAACTTGTAAAAAAGATTTCATTGTTTTAATTTGTTAGTTCGTTAATGGGATCATTTAAAGTTTTTGCATTGCTGGTAGGGCTCAATATACTGTGGTAGTTTCCTTCTACTAATACTTCTCTTTTTCCTTGAGATATATGAAAATCAATCAGAATTGAAATGGTAGTCTATCACTTGGAATTTCCTAGAATATTGCCACAAAGATATAGATATCAGACTTCATATTGCGCTTAATTTAGGGTAAGTAAAGCACTGAAGTTCTATATTAGCCAGCATTTTATGAAGGTCGGAATTTGAAACCATGGATGTCTCACAATTTGTTTTGAGAGTCCAAATCTGCGATCTTTGCTTGTCCATTATCAATTACAATATTCTTTGAATGCTATAAAATAATATTATTATTGAAGTTATTAGATATTCATAAATCACGTTTGCAATACAATATACTTACAAGGTCGCTGTAAACAAGATTTTTATTGTGTAAGAACGTAATACCAACAATTTCCAATATGCAATTTACTTGCCCATCATAATCTTATAAATTATATTTCAGGTATTCTCGTAAATTTCTTTTACTAGCACATTGTAAATGTAACTCTACTATTGTCTGTTGAATTACAATAAATATTCATAATTAAAATGATTATTAATTACATATTTTATTGGAAAAAAGTATACCATTCATAACACTGTAAATAGTTCCTTATACTTATCGACTGAAAGTAAACATATAATTAAATGATAGTAATAAATTTCATGAACTTGAATACTGACTTCTCTTAAATATATCAATTAATAAATCTAAATTGATGCAAATAAATAAATCAGAGTTAAATGAGAGAAGTTGAATAATAATAAATATAAATGAATTTGAGCAGCCTACCTTATATTAATGAATAAAGGTTCTTTATTCCAAATTATAAGCTATTCTAAGTTACATCAACAGTCGTGCCTGGGTTATATTCCCTTATTTGAGCAAAATAAAATTCCTTTATTATACGGTTTATATATTGAGTGATATCCTACCTTTGCTATATCTTCAGAAAATTAGAAAAAAGGGGTAATATAACACTGGTATTACATACTAAATTTCACAAGAAAGTTACAACTTTATTTATTTAAAATTAGCATCAAATTATTTTGACAATTACAAAGATAAATAATTATGATGTCTAGAACTAAAGAATTTATTAAAGCAGTATTAATAAATAGTAGATTTCAAATAAACAAATAATATTTATTATAGCTTACTAAACTTTAATGTGGAACTGATTAATGAAGAGGCTTGTGAATTTTGATCACTGTTTTAAGGTAAATTAACATACAGACACACAGATTAATGGTAAACTCTTACAGAACTTTAATTATGGTTTTGAACTGTACTAACAATGAATTTTATAGTTACCTAAGTTAAAATGAAAATAGAATTTGAAAGATCCTAGTTTTTTATAAGCTTGAATTCTTGCTTCAAATTTATTAAAGAAATATTATTGATAAGTAATAAATCCTCATGCAAATATGTAAATGTGAATTTATTAACCAATTGCCTTCATACTCACCCAAATCTACGCAAGATAATTTCTAACAGATTTTAATGTCTGCTTTAAAAATTGGTGTTAATTGACGATAATTTCTCAAAACTTGTGACTCAAAATAAATGAATAAAATATCTTATATTACCAAACATAACACGGAAGAATGTCTTAGAAAGCATAATTTCTCTATTAAAGAAATGAGACATTATCCTTGCTTTTAATACTGCTCATGGTATCACGAGTCTTATTTTGGAATTTAGTAACTTTTTTTTTTTTTTTGCAATTTCATTGGTGAAAACTTTTGAGCTATAAGCTGTCTAAATCACACAATATTTAATATTCCTAGGAATAGTTTTTTTTGTTTTTTGGTTATAGAGTAACGATTAAGAACTTATGCAATATTACTGATACCTACAAATCTAATCAATGCTATCGTTATGATGTTTGCCGTCACTGCATTCTATGTAATGACTTAAAAGCAATGGAAGATTCCAACTTTTCTCTAAAATATATATATATAAACAAGTTTTTGAGAATTAGATAAATGAATACATAAATTATGAAAAAGTGATTATTACTTTCCTTCAGATTATTGCATTCGCTGATCATTAGAAATTGCACAACTTAGTCATCGTATTCAATCTATATGTAGATCATAGAAATTAAATTGTGTACAAAAGTGAATTGCTTCCCACCACATTAATGCTAATGTACTGATAAATCCTTAGATTGTATATTGATCGACTGCTAAATTGCAAAGAAGTTAGAAAAAATAAATAAATATAAAAAAAACACAACACTGCTAAACTTAACTCTAAAATATACTACATTTAATGCCTTTAATCAGTATATTCAAATGAAATAAAACTAATTGTGCTCTTAACTTCGGATTCGAATTCAATCAGATTTAATATCAAATCTTATATAAAATATAGCTCAGGATAGATATTTGGATGCAGATCTATACTAGATCATCACATTATACAGCCCTACACAATTACTTAAACAAATAAATAAAGCACAAAAGAAATATCAAAGTTAGAACAATTTTTTCACTGGTCTCAGTAAGGATATTTATTTGTTATTAATCTAAATCTTATTTGGACAAGTTCAGACATTATGACCCTTTCTATGACAAACACTACATTTTTTTTGTGTATTTTTGTGATTTTAAAAATCGATTAGTTGTGTAGGCGACACCACAGCATCACTTGACTTTACTAAAAAAGTAAATTATGTACGTAAGTAATAATATATTCATGTTGAAATGTTCATTGTTGAACTATAAAATGAATCAACTAATATCAGATTCTTCCGTATCAGATATTTCTCGAGCACATCCGTGATTTGAAGGCATTGATAATTCTTCATTATTGCTATCGTCATAATCTAAATTAACAACCATTTTAATAATATGCAGGCATATCAAATACAGACCATTTTTTATATTCCTTGTACTTTTTATTACTTACATTCACTATGCAAATATAATATTACGTAGCAGAATTATACATTAATTTAGGAAATAAATGAAAGAACATAAAGTTAAAGTCACACAGCCCTAATCGAATTTTATAATTTAGAAATTTTTTGAATTTGTATAACAAATTAAACAATCATAGTGCATTTTATAATTATGTGATATTCAATTTTTCCTATAATTTTTAAATGCTTAAAACTCAAACATTTCAAACTAATTATTGTTATACATGCATGTCTTTTATCAAAAAAAAAAGATAAGTTTAAACAAAAAAAATTGCTTAAGTTATGAGGTAGACACCTTACACCGTACATTACGTACCTTCAGATTTCATCATTTGTTTTATCTACATTAATATCTGATTTGTCTATTTCTTTGCAAGTTTTGCTATTATGGCCTTTTTTTTTGCATAGTTTACACTTATAGCTCATTTTTGTATTGGACTTTTCAAAAGAATTTGCAATTCTTTTTGATTTGGGATGACCTTTTAGTCTTCTTTCAATAGGATTTCGAATATTTGTTATACAATTATTATTGGTAAAGCTATGGGTTAATTCATCAAAGTTGCCAACTTCATTAATGACTCTTTTTGATGTTCTTTTCTGAATTGATGTAAAAAACCCAAGAACTTCATGATATATATCCTCATTGCTATCTTCAATTGCAAACCATAATTTTTCTTCCTAATCCCCAAAGTTCACCAAACTTGCGCTTTTTAGAAATAGCCTTTGATATTTTATCAGAAGATTGGCTTGAAACACTATTTGCTAATTTACCTCTATCAACATCAAATTCGTTATTCAAAAATTTTCTTGGCAAAATATGTGCTTTTGATGTTGATGTCAATACATTCATAAAAACAACTATGAACTCATTATTTGTTACATGTTTTTATATCAATATTTATTGACTAAACCAATATGAAATCTTGCAATGGGAGTTAGGGTCATGATATGATAAAAGTGACAGCATGGATATCCATGAGACTTTCTGAGCATACAAATATAAAGAAAAGTGCCATTGTTCAAAAGATATACAAAATGAGAAGTTCGGGACTTAATATATGCATAACTTCTCAGGATTCAAGAACGATTGAAAAATCTTGTAGAAGTGATTTCAGTTGTATTTGTGGGCAGTCAAACAGATTATCAATGCACTGTTTTGACTCATCAACTTCCTAAAGTTATGATCAGTTAAAAAAAAGGAAAATAATTAAATTTATAATATTGGAAAAATAGCCCGAATCTATTCTAATTGTAAAAAATATAGAATCTAGTATCTTTCACATTATAAATCTGTTTATTTCTATTGATAACAGCCCATATATTGATTCTGTAAATTCAACAAAAACGTCAAAGAAAAACATCAATCATAAAATTGAAATCCGGTTTTCTCTTGGAATCACCCATTTAAATATTATAAAATGAAGACAGATTACTATAAAAAATCTTACCCTCTCTTTAGAAAATATAACTTTGAGATCAACCTCCATAGCATGATAATAAAGACTCAAATTCATTTGTTTCTCCTGCTTTTTCATTATATTTGGCATCACAAACTCATTTAACTTTTGTACTACTGGCTTAAAAATAGTCTTTGCAGCATTTTTTGGACCAAACTGTGGCAAAGTTTGCTTCTAACTTACAAACTTGCAATAATCAGTTTCTTCTTGGTACCTTTCTTCTAAGGCATCGAACAGTTCACACAATGAAAGACTTGAACTTCCAAAAAGGCATTTTAACGTTGAGTTTTCACCTTCATTACAGGAAGTTGATTGTACACCAGCAGTGAAATATCTACTAGTAAAAGCACGTGCCCACAATTTAGTACAACAACCTAACATTCTCACTAAATAATTACTAGACTGTGGATAACTCTGTAGTAGTTTCACCCATCTTTATATAGATAAACATAATTAGATTACTTATAATACAAATCTTTATGAAATAATCATATTGCTATTTACTTCTTGTTAAAACTTTCTTCCATTAGACTGTTTCTCATAATATAAAAGTCCTTTATAAAATTATCATAATTTGAACCAATTAAACCCTTTAAATTTTTTGGTAAGTTTTGGCTTATGTGCCAAATGCAATGTATGTGGAATGTATCAGGAAATTGCGTCATAACAGCACCATTAACTGCTGGGTCACCATCTATCACTAAGACTTTTGGTGCTAAACTGGTTGCACTTATTACACATTTAAAAACCTATTTATACGAGGATTATGTTTCATTATCAACTATCGCTTGAGCTATGATTCGTGTTTTCAAATTATTATCAGGTATAATGAAGATAGACAAAGAATGATTATATCGATTGGTTTTGTATATATTATTATGTATAATTACATCGTAATAACGTAACCATAAAATTTGTTGTTCTGAACTTATCCAGAAGAGGTGAGTTAAGGAAGAAGTAACAGGATCAAATTCTATCAAAATAGCCTATCGGGGATCTTCAATTTTTTTTTCATTAAGTCGTCTTAACAACATTGCTGCGTCATCTTTACCCGGAGCAGAGTCATTCTGAAACATCTGTATTGTAGTGTACAAATCTGGTCGATGTATTCTAACATTGTATTTTTCTTTAATTATTCTGTATTGTATAGTTGCATTTGCTTTTGCAATAACTGTTAAAAACCTAATTTCTTCAACAATGTTTTTTGGCAGCTTTCTTAGCATTAGATCAAAACGACTTACTAACAGACTAAGTTCATGACCAACATGTTCGTTGTTAAAAGTTGTGACTTCCAAACAATTTTTGTTGCGTTTATATCAAAAATTAGCTTACCATGGACACCCTTACTCGACAAGATACTCCACTTGAATTTTCTGCTGGTTTTCCAGCATGGTGACACAAATATGTCCACTTTGTTACTTGTTGAGTTTCTGTATTTATTCTTTCACCACCACCAATTCGTATACTATAGCCTTTGGCAGCAGAATACTTCTTTATGAAGTTTGCTACTTGATTTCAATCCTGAAAAGTTTTGCTAACAAAAAGCTCTTCAGTATCATCAAAACTAAAATAAAAAATAGCATTAAGAGAAGGGATCAACTATAAAGATAAAATTTAAGCAATTATTTACCTATCAGTGTCAGAAAGATCATCTGTACTATTATACGCTGCTAACACCTCTAGTTCCATGTTTTCGTCTTGACAATTTGGCGTCTCAAATTCTACATCCTGACTATCTAACACCTCAGATCCTATGTCTTGATTGTCTAACATTTCAAGTTCTATGTCTTGATTGTCTAACATTTCAGGTTCTATGTCTTGATTGTTTGACTTATTCATATTTAAAAGTTTTTTTTTATTGATGTTAAAACAAAGCTGTAAACTATAATATAGAATAAGTTTTTTAAAAGAGGTTTGTTTGTTTTTGTTCTGTTCTTTTTTTTTTTTTCTATGCTTTGTTTTTGTTCTTGTTCGATTGTTTTTTTTTGTTTTATTTATTAAAGGTAGGGTGTACATAGATCATTTTTCATATGATCTACATGGTATATTAGATTTTTATATAGTAAATAAAAAAATGCTTCTAATAAAACTTTTT
>CAJVPZ010002202.1:0-12847 GCA_910592135.1 Racocetra fulgida | reverse complement strand
AGGTGATCGATGTCTTCTGCCTTATCTTTGCATATTATACAAGTGTTTGTTTTGTATACTTCAGGTCTTCTTGTGTTTAGTTCTGTCAAGGTTAGTAAGAGCTCTCCCAAGCACCTAACTTGAAATGTCCACTTCTTGTTTTTTCCTCACTTGTATAGTTTTTGCCCTTGTTTTTATCTAGCCACCTCCATGTTTCTCTCCAATCTAATTCCTTCTCTTTTATTCTATCTAACTATCTACTTAGTATTCGAAAACGAATTAAAAATTCTTGTTAATCCGGGATTGATCCGAATCTGATCTGAATCCATTATTCGGATTGAATCCGGGAGTGATCTGTGTCAATCTGATGGTTTGTCACATATATTTATTACAATATAAGTGATAAATTCGAATTTATCACGTGACAAATTCAAATTTATCACTTATATTGTGCACAAGGTGTGATACATTCGAATTTGTTACGTGATAAATTCGAATTTATCACATAGAGTGATTATATAAAGATATGACCTAAAATTAAGCCCAATCTCGCTCAATCCGGGCCCAATCTAACGTTTCAGGGGCCAAACCTAATCTGACGGTTGGATTTGCACAAATCCGAATCTGATCTGTGCTGACTTTTTTGAACACTACATCTACTATTTCTATCTAAATTTGCCTATTCAGCATCTATAGTAGCTAAAGCTAGTTTGTTTACAACTTCTCTCATTGGACTATCTATTGCAATATCTCCCCACCTTGCTAATACACGTGATCTTCTTGTCCAAGGCCATTTTGTTGTGATCATTTTTTGCTCTCTTGCTCCTTGTTTTGCTATTTGTCTGCATTTTTATTATGAATATCTCCACTATGCCCTTTAACTTTCTTGAGCTGTACTTTAAAATTCTTTAATTTCCATGTCTTCTGGATTTGTCATAAAAGACTTGCATTTTTGAGCTTGAATGCTTCTCTTTCTTTTTCTTTTCCATCTTTATTCTTAAATGCTTGTATGGTGGCCAGGCTATCTGTGTAAATTGTTAATTCTGCATCTTCTGATGCTACTAGAGATGCTGTCTAAATAGCTCCCAACTCTGCTCTTGTTGAGGAAGGCCATTCTTTAAATGCGCAGCTGAAGCTTGCTCTTTTCTCTTCATCTTCTTCTTTGTGGTTTGTAATTGCTACCCATCCTGCGCCCATCTGTGGCCTTTGTATACCATCAGCTCCTTCTGTTTCGTATAATGACCCATCTGTATAGAAACTAATTCTTTTCACATCTTGCAGTTCTTGTGCAATTGTAATCAAAGCTTCTTGTCTTTCTTTCTCCTTGACTTGATTTTTAATCAGATCTTTAGATAAAGGTCCTATTTTGATCTCATTTAGAACTTCTTGGCTATATTCTGCCTTTTCTGTATCAATTTCTGTGCCTTCTTTCCAGCTTAGCATTTCTGGGCTAAGTTCAATTTCATAAGTCTTTGAGCTATCTGCTGCTTTTCTAGTTTGTTTTAAGAGTTGAATATAATTTAAATTCTAATATGTATAATTTATAAAATTTTAATTAAGTTGTAGGCAATTTTTGTATTTTTGAATATTTCTGAAAAACTTAACAATGTATTATTTATACTGCAAAAAAGTTGAAATACTAAATATATTTATTATTATAATTATAAATTATTCTAATATAAGTTTTTTTTTTTTTTTTTATACTTTCACAATGTTGCGAAAGGGTAGATTTTTATTAGGTATTTTAGTAGTACATTCTTGGTTAGCGAGAGTACATATAGCTATATGTGCAACTTTTGGTTGCCTAATTTAAATAGTCTGCCCGAAGGTTCTACACTATATGCCATACCTGTAACCTAACTAGGAGATTACCTATTTAAACCCTCTAATATCTCTGGTCCTGCACTACCACCACAATCATGCTAATCCATAACCTCGTGCTGCTTCTTATTGAAGACCACCCAGATCGATATCTGCTATACTACTTATACTCTAATTCTATAGATAGCTCAGTAAGGTTCTCATACTATCAAATTGCCCTAGAGAGGGTGTAATACATACCTCCTAATCTTTCTATATCCTATGCATTTCCAGATTAGGCTATAAATACTTTCTGCAGCAGCCGAAACCACTACTAGCAGTCAGGGCAAACCATTAAACCGCACAATTCTAGTATCTGGTGCCCTTGCAAGGTTCATTCTGATCTCGATACCCACATCAAGCTGGTTTTTATACCGATCCCTCCCCAATTACCAAACCAGTTAGCCTGAACAGGTCAGTGTACCTAGGCTTTAAATGCCTTCTGGTTTTACTTCCCTTGGTTTCTAATTCTGTAGCATAGGACCTTTTCCTTTGGTGTGATTCCAGAGGCCAGGTTGGTAAATCCTTTTTGCCTCAGGGTTTTCATTCGATTCTTTGGTCTCTGGTTTCTGACTTTTCTACAGTATCGTCAAAGATCTTTACTACCTCCTTACTCAGATTTTGCTAAACAGGTTTCAATTATTTTGGTTCTTTGAATTTAGATCAGCCAAGAGCTTCCATTTCGAGATGGTAGTACCAAGATTACAGGTAATATACCCAACTGATCGTTAAATAATTGTTACCAGAACACAGGCCTATTTTTCTAAAAACGTCTCTAATAGGATTCAAACTTTAAACCTACCACTTGGGGAGATGACAACTTAACTACTACTCTAAGTTGCCACACTCTAATATAAGTTAATTTTGTTTAAATATAATTTAATACACTAAATTTTTATAATTTTTTTTTTTAATCTTTGGTAACCTTGTTAGTGATCTTTTATTAAGATTATTATATAACTGAATTACATAATGTTGAGCTTAATATCTAGGCCCAACATCTCCTGGCTACTTTATGGGTGCCTAGAAGCGGTCTGCCGCACTGATTTGAAGTTTGTTTCATAATTAGAAGGCTAATACTAGGTTAGCTGCACAAACTATACCAAAAGGGTTTGCAACTATTTTGTATTAATTTTCTAAAACTATTAAACCATTTATTTTTTATTCTTTTTATACCCTTCTCTTTTTCTTCTTTTAATCTAATATTCCTTTCTAGTTTCTCTATATTTGTTTCAATTTTTAACTCTCTTTTCTGTGTCTTTGTTTCAGCTGCACTTGGATCTGACTTCTTTATTTCTTTCATTGGTCTGCTATTATGTTTTTCTTTAGTTGTGATACCTTTACTGATTTTCCATCTTCGTATTGTCTCACATCTTCTTGTTCATATATTTTCATAAAAGCAGTTTTAAACTGTAGTTATAGCAAGTTCGATGTAGGTCTTGACATCTTTTCTCAATTGTAGAGTTTCTTATATTTTATCTGCTTTGTTTTCTTGGATTAGACCTTTAATTGCTTTTGCTTTTGTTTCTAAAGATTTTTTTTTTTAACTCTCTTCAGAGAGTTTCTTTGAGTAGATCTTTATTTGTTATCATTTAGGTTTCCTTAGAAAGAGCTGTCCATACTATGTTTGCTGCTAGTTTTTTCGCAATTTTTCAGCTATTATTTTATTTTTTGCAGCTTGCTAGATGTTCTTAATCTTTTTTGATTTTTTCATTACATATTATGCAATTAGAATCTTGATATAGGTCTGAGCGTCTTTGTGCTAATATTTGAAGCACTGGTAATTTTTCATTAGTATATTTAATTAGAGCTTCAAGATGTTTGTTTTTCTTTAATGTTGTACATCTAACTCCGCTATTTTTTTGATTTGTTTTCATAGATAGATCCACTCGTTAGTTCCAAGATCCTCTTCTGGTTCTATTTTCTGTATTGCTTTCGATTCTTTCTAATCCACAGCTATCTTGAGGTCTATAAGTATTTTGGTTACTTGTCTTACTAGATGCTCAATAAGTATTCCATCCCAATGTAGTGAAATATTTGACCTTAACAGGGGGTTAAAGATAATTCTATCTATATTTATTATCATAGTATAGTACCTTGTTTTGTTAAACTATCTGCTTTGTTATTCCATCTAATATTGCTATGCCCTTTAAATTTGACTAAATCTAATTGAATTTCTTTTACTTTAACTACTGTAACTCTATAATATTATGTACTAAATTATGATTCTTTTGTCTTAGCCATTGCTTGCTTAAAAGATTACTCTTTCTTTTCTCTATACTTGCAATTACTACTGCACTATCTGTATATATCTTAACTTTTTTTTTGCTAGATGTTATGAGAATTGCTAATCAGATTGCCATCAATTCTGGTTTGGTTGATGAGGACCAATTCTCTGTCCTGGCAAAGCCTTCTTTAATTATTGTTTGTTTGTTATGATCAACTTGTACAATCTCTATATCTATGCGATCTGTGTCTTCTATATTATTTTTTGTTGTAATGATCCATCTATATAAAAAGTTAGATCTCTATATAGTAGTAACTGATTGTTCTGATTCCACTTAATCAAATCCTCTTTAGGATTGGGTGACATATCTTGTTTTTGAATCATCTCAATATCTAGATTATAACTAACAATTTGTATACATTGGCAGATAAAGACTCTTGAATTTCACTTCTGTGATACCACTTCTCGCAAGATTCAATCACTTCTTGATAGTTTAATTTGCACCCTGTGCATTTTCTAGTATAAAGTTTTCTGTATTATGCATATTATTTAAGTTTTAATGTTCTACTAGAACTGTCTTTTGTGTTTTTGAGATAACTTGTGTAATTACTGGTTTCGAGTTCTCTTCGTTCTTTAATAGTTTTATGATTATCCACTTCTTGATCTGATTATCTGCTGAAAGTTTAGTCAGTTGAGCTCTTAAGAACTATCTGTTGTTACTCTCTGTTCTGTATTGTAATTTAACCAGCCTGTCTTGAAGATTTTCTAATATTAATTCTTCGATTTGCTTAAACTATTTAGCTATTCTGCCTTTGCTTGTTCCCTTTCTAAAAAATTTGAGTTGTTGCCAAATTATCATTTGTTCTCCTCTTGTGTCTAATAATTGGTTGATAAGTATCAAGTTAAGACCTTTAAAACAATGAGCTACTTGGGCTGTAAAAAGCTTCCCTAATATAGTACAAAGTTTTTAATTCTGGTTGAATTCTGGAAGGTTGGTACTGCTAAAGTTAAAAGCAAGATTTAGTTCCTTTGCTCTTAACATTATTAAGCATACTAAATTGTTTTTCCAAATTTTCAAGTTATTTTTAAAGTTTCTTCATACTAGTTATTTTTTGAAGCATCAACAAGAAGAAGTTCTTCTTCAATTCTGATTTTGGTTAATATCTCCTCTAGACCAGTTGAGTTGAGATGATTATGAAGGCTTGTAATTTGCTTAAGTAACAGCTGATTCTACAGAGGAAAGCAGTTATCTAAACTTCTATAATGTACTATGTTTGTTTTTGTCGTATATGCAATCTTCATCTTGTTTTTTACTATTTGTAGCAGTAGTATATGTATATTGTCAATCATCTTCTTAGACATCTTTGTGACCTGCAACATATAACATAATTTAGGAATTATACACATATTGTTTATGTAGAACACTTGACTGATTATCATCTTTTTAGTAATAAGACCTTTAGATATTGATCGTACAATTTCTTTTGTTTTGGCTTTAACTACTTTTTCTTTTATCTTGTTATTCAACCAAATTCCAAGGAATCTTGTTATCTTATTTCCTCTTTCTTTATATATCTACTCTTTTCCAAAGAAAATTTTCTTTTCTTTTTTGGTATCTTTTAAATTCATCGTGATTAGCTTAGTCTTTTTTTCATTAATTTGAATGTTGTTTATTCTGAAGAATTCTTCTGTAATTGAAAGTATTTTTTTTATCTGCTCTCTGTTCTCTGCTATCCATATCATATCATCTGCAAAAGCTACTACTGCTTGTCTTCAAGTACTGTTAATTACAGAATTTGAGTTCAGATTTATCAGCATTCTATGGGTTACTGTATATCCTAATTTGGCATTTCTTTGAATTCTTTCCAGAAGCGCATAAAAAATTCTCTACACTAATGATGAAATTACTTCATCTTGTTCTATTTCATCTTGTATTTCAAAGAAGTTTGTTGAACCTAGACCTGTGATAATTTTAGATTGTCTATTTTCAAAAAGATTAAGTATAAGTCTAATTGTTATTCTAGGCAGCTTGATTCTTTTCATCACTTTTCGTAAAACTTTTAGTGATACTAAATCGAAAGCTTTTTTCATATCTTGAAACACAATCCACAATTCTTTGCTATTATCTTTTGCATTCTCTATAATTGCATTTAAAATATGCACTGGCTTTTCTGTAAAATTATCTGAGAGACTGGCAAAGTTTATACCTTTTAATATATTCTTCTCTAAGAAGACTTTAGCAAGTTTTTTGGTAAGCACTTTAGTCATATACTTGCAGAATATTTCTAATAATACAATTGGTCTGACATTATTTAAATTGTAGTGCCAGTCTTCTTCTTTTAGAATTGAATATATCTGAGACAATTTCCACTTTTTCAGAACCATTCTTGTTTTTATATATATGCTTGCAATATCTCTGAAGACCTCTTGTACTCATTCACTTGCTGCTTTAATTAGTGTATATGTTATACCTGAGATACTTGGTGCTGTGTTCTTTTTTAGGTCTATTAGCATCTCAGACCATTCTATTTCTGTGATGTTTTCATTCAAACCATAATAGCAGAACTCTTCTATTTCTTTTATAGAACTGTATTCTTTAGCACATTCTTTATCTATTAACTCTTTTTGAAAGTTTCTTGCTCTGAATTGATTTTGGAAATATTTACTTGTACTCTTTAATACTTCTTTTAGATTGGTAATCAGTCTTCTTGTAAGGTCATTCTTTTCAAGTAGTCTGTTTATATTGATTTTTCTAATTGGCTTATCAAGTAGGCTTGTTAACATCTTTCCTTATTGTTTATCTATCATTTGACACCTTCATTCAATATTTTTATTTATTTCATCTCTTCTAATCCTCTCAAGTTTTTTCATTCTTCTTTTATTAAGAATTTTTCACCAACCCTTTAGGTCATCAATAATTTCTTGTGTCCAACAATTTTGGATTTCCTCTATATAAGTTCTACAACAGGAATTGATGTACTTGATCTGTTCATTAAACTCTTGTATATCCTCGGTTATAAATCGTAGTTTGAGATTTTTTCTATTCAAGCTTATCTATTTACCCAAATAGACTGTAAGTTGTGATAGCCTGGATTTTTTTTCTCATTTTAATTTAGTTGCTAGTACATTTTGGATTTCCTTTTTAGAAAGCATTTTTTGAGCTACTACTAATATGCTTTTGCTAATTAAATCTCATACTTTGTCTAGCAAATTCTGAGTTTTTTCTTCCGAGGAATGATTAAAGTTTAACAGGTTTTGTATTGGATTTTCCTTGTTTTTAAGAATTCTTTCTACTTCTGCTTTATAATTATCACAGTTTTTTTTCGTTGCCTCATCATATAGAAAAACAGATTTACTAAAATTTTCTCTTTTGAGTTCTGCATAGCTGACTGAAGATATTAAATATCTTAGTTCTATTTTTGCAAGTATGCTCTATAGTTACTGCTAGTGAAGATGTTCATATCTTGAATATCTGCTTTATACAGTCCGCTAATTAAATCATCTGTTATCTAAATCTGGTTAATTCTTGTGCTTTGTTCTCCATTTGTCAGAAAAACTTCTTGTATCTTGGATTTATTAGTCTAAAGAAGTCTTCAAAATCTTGCCTTTACAACCATTTGATGAATGGATCGACCTTAAATAGCTCATATTCATTACTATACAATTTGTCTCGATAAGGATCCAAAATATAATTAAAATCACCCATAACTATTATTTAAGCTTTTTTAGATCGATTAATATATCTTTCTAAGATCTCTCTTTGAATTATTCTTCTTTTTTCCTTATTATTAGAAGGCAAATAAACTATTATTACAATTATCTCAAGTTGTTTAAATATAAAGCTAGCTATTATTAGATATTTGTTTCTTCTTTCAATTTACCCCAAGTGCTTTTCCTATTGATTGCTTATCGTAAACCCACTCCTGAGCCTTTTTTCTTATTTGGGTTTGCATTTGACTAGAAGCTTTTAAAATTCTCAAACTTCAATATTGCAAAAACACCTTCTTTGCTAGAGATGTTTGTTTCTGCTATCTCTAGAATGTCTATATTGTTATCTGCTATTTATTCATATAGTGCTTCTAGTTTTTGTCTGTTGTTTTGCAATCCATTTATATTATGGCAAGCAATCTCCAATTCTACTTGACTATCTTTGTTTCTAATGATTATTTTTGGTTCCTTAGAATTGTTTACATTATTTTCTATCTGATTATATTTAGCTTTGCTCTTTTCTTTATTAGTTATTTGACGGTTTCTTGAGATATTTTTAATAAAATGTGAACTTGCTGTATTATTTGATAATGGAAAGGAGGTTACCTCTACCATTATTTTCTTTAAATTAATTAAGGTGTCTTTTAGAAGTGATTAGCAAGCATAGCCTGCTGTTTGCTTAATTGATCAAGTCTGTTAAGAATTTCTTGAAGCATACTTTGATGTTGGTTGATTCTGCTTGCTAAGTCCAATTCTCTCTCTTTTTTCTCTTCTGTTTGTAAGCTTTTAATAAATTTTCTTTCCAGTTCTTTGTTAATCTAAAGGCATTCTTCTGTTTGCTTTTTCTCTTTTTTTTTTTCTTCTTCAATTAAGGTCTGTTTCCTTTGTCTTTTCTTTGTTCTACCTTTTCTTTGTATAAAGTTTCTCTATTATAGGACTTCTCTTCTACCTTTCTTGTCACAACTTCTGTGTAGGTTGGTTTTTTCTCTTTTTTTTCCTTGTGGTCCATCCAAGTAAGTTTCTTGTTGTAGTAGTATATTTGTCTTTCCTGTGCTTTTAGATAGTTTTTTTTATTATTAAAGTATATTAGAGCAATACTTCTTCTATTTCCTTTACTATTACTTGAAATATATACTGCTTTGGCTTTGCTTGATTTGAGTTGTCTAAGTAAAGAGGACTCAAGAATATTACATGAAAGATCTTGTAGTCTTGCTGCATACTTTTTTTTATTAATAAGTTAAGCTTTATCAAAGTAATCTGGGGTTATTCTGCATATACTTACCTTCCCAAAATAAACTATCCAACTTTCTTGTAGTGCTTTAAATCTTTTTTGATTCTAGCATATAACTTGTATATAGGCTGCTTTCGACTTCTTAACTTCTTGTTGATCTTTTTTCTATTCTAGAATTTTTGCTTTGCTATAGAAACTAAGACATCTCTTTACTCTGTTAGACCAAGTATCTTTTGGTAAGTCCCATAAGGTTAATTTATATTCAGGTTTTGAGTTTTAGGTCTCTTCTGTTTTAGTAGAGCTTTGAAGCACTTCTTTTTTCTGTAGGTCCTCCTTCGATCTATTTTTTGAAGCCAAATTGAATTACTGATATTTTTAGAAGTCCACCTGGATCTATGTATATCTTCATGAATGATATTATCTTCTTTCTTCTTCTTTTTTTTAGAGAAGACTACAACTGACCTTTTATCATGTCTTAATAATACAGGTTTTTGGTTTCTTTTGTTCCTTAATCATGTGATCCATATTCTGTATATAGTAGAATTATTTCATCTTCTACCTTTTCGTCATCAAAGCTTTTGAGAATTTCTTTCTCTGATTCATTCAATATTGCTTCTGCAACTTTGTTTGAATTATTATTTTGACGCTTAAGCTTCAGACCTTCTTTATTTTCTTCTCTATTTTCATCAAGATCTATATGTTTTCTTTTTTGTGTTGGCTCATTGAGAATTAATTGCGTGATAGGTTTTTCAATCTTCATCTTTATTTAGATGAAAGATAAAATCATTTTTTCAGTCTTGGCAATAGTTGTTATATTTTTGGTTTCTTCTTCTTGTGGCCTTTTTGTAATCAAATTTCTAAACTCAATTATATTGGTTTTTAGATCTATTCCTATTAGTTCTTGATCTTCTAAGTTTAATTTGTTGCTTTTTAAAAACCTTTGGAATGCTGTTTTGTAGTTTTTTAATGCTATACAAATAAATAATATATATTCTGAATTCTCTACTCCCAGATAATTTGCTATGTATCTATCTGTTTGAATAGTAAATCTCACCTGTGATTTATATATTTCTTGTCTTTCCTCTGCTAGCTTTGAAAATACACCCTTAATTCTTTTTAGAGTTGTCATATTTTAGTATATCTAAATTCTTGTACAAATATCTTTATAGGTTGATTTAAATTCTACGTTTGTTGTATTAAATTCTAGTGTATTTTCTATAAATATCTTTTAGCTCTTAATAATAGCACATGTGTTTTCTGTTTACTTGCTGTTTTTCCATTAATTCTAAAAATAGTAACATGATCTGCTGCTTATTTGTTTGTTTATTTTTCTGATTTTACATATTTGTTGTTTTTTGTTATTTATATATTTTAAGATCAGATTTTCAGGGTCTAGGCAAATTTCTTTAAATTTTTTAAAAATTTTCTAAAAATTTCTAAAAAATTTGTTGTTACTAAACTAAAGGTCTTGAGTGAAAGCCTATCCTAATAAACTGCATGTTATTTTAGATACTATTTTTTTTCTCTTAATATAAGATACCTTATTTCTTATACTAGATTTGGAAATAATTGTTAATTTTGGTTTTGACTGATTAAAAATTGCAGATCAGCAGAAAGAGTTGATGTTATATATAGAATGACTAAATTTTTATAATAATATAATATAATTAAATTAAAAATAAATTAATTTTCTAATATATGAAAATCTTTTAATATACTAAATTTTTATAATAATATAATATAATTAAATTAAAAATAAATTAATTTTCTAATATATGAAAATCTTTAAAACATGAATGTTGCTTATTATAAGAGTAGTGACAGATATTACGTAATATTTTGAGGAGGAGGAAGGTCTTTGATATCTTACGTTGATATATAAAGTTATAATAGCCAATCAAATTTCTCTTACGTGGGGGGAGGGAGGTAGAGGGTATAGTAAAAAAATATTACGTAATATCTGTCACTACCCTAATATAAAGAAATATTATATTTACTACATCATATTTGTGATTGTGGTGGATTTTTAAAGCTATCTTATTATTTTTTTTTGTATATAATGACACCACAAACATGCATCTCAGTTTTTCTATATTCTGATAAATGATCATTTCCAATAAATCGATCTATTAGTAATTTAAAATTGTCTGATACTTTTAATTTTTTAGTATTATTGATTATTTCTTTAGTCAAATTAATAGTTGTATCCTGTCTTGTTTATGATTCATCAATTTTTTATATTTTTTCCAAATTTTTCTCTACTAAATTAATTAATAGTATTATACAAAATACTAATATTTATGCAAATTTAAAAATTGCAAAAAATAAAAAATATAGGCTGTAAATAGAATCCATTAATAGTTTCAGAATTTAAAATTTGGTTAGCTTTAGTAATATATATAAGAATTTTTAAATTTTCTGCTATTCAAGATTATTAGAATCAAGAACCAATTTATCCATTATATACAATAACCAAATTTATGACATTATTTTGTTTTTAACAGATAAGTATTATAGTATTATAAATAATTGTCTAGAACGTAACGACAGACACTCAATTTCTACACATTAAGTAATACAAAGGTTACATTTTTGATGTGTTTCAACCATCAAACATTTCTTTTTAATGCATTAACATAATTATTATAATTAATATATCAATAACGTAACTTCAAAATTTTTTGTCTGTCTCGCCGCATGATGCGTGATTACAAAACTATTTTGAAAACAACAATTGATTACTGGTACAGTCAGGGATATTACTAAATACAGTAATGCTCCAAACTTATATCGGTTCCCAATTCCTAGTATACTATATTTGATCATTAATTTTATAAAAAATATTAAAATTTTTTTTTAAATTAATATATTATAAGATATATTTACTTATCAGATTATACAGATAAAAATATTGATAAGAAATCAATATTTACTAAACTCAAACTATTAGGCTCTTATATACAAAATGTTTCACAAAAATTATATACTTCAGCTTCTAATATATCTGTAGATGAAATGGTTGTACATTTTATAGCAAGAAGTTCACATACATTTCAGTTTAAAAATAAACCAATTCCAGAAGAATATAAAATTTTATCTTTATATGAATCTAATTATACTTATTTTTTTATATTTATTTCAAGAACTGAATCTTCTAATATTATACAGCTTCCTAATATCAACAAAACTGATGCAAATGTATATCATCTTGTAAAACAACTTCTATCTAAAAAAGCATTTAATATTTATATGGACAATTATTTTTTAAGTATTAATTTATTTAGTTTTCTTTGTCAAAAAGGATATGGTGCATGCGATACTGTCTATTCTCATATTACAAATTTTTTAACTATTTTAAAAAAAAATAAAATAAAATTTACCTTGAGATTATTTAAACGGCATATCAGTTAATAATGTTTTAGCATTATTATGGGTTGATAATGGACCTGTAATTATAATTACTACAATTTATATAATTGAAGAAAATAATAATAAAATTAAAAAAGATTGTAAAAGACTAAGAGAAACAATTATTAATAATCAAAGATTAAAAACTATATTTGGAAATTCACCACGAAGAAAACTACTTATACCAAAAGTTATAGATGACTATAATTTATATATAGGAGGAGTTGATATAGCTGATCAGTTACGAAGCTATTATTCAACTCAATTAATAGTTCGTAGAATATAGATGCCATTTTTTTTTTGGCTTATAGATACAGCATTAATTAATTTATTTCTTATCCCTTAAACCGTCCAGCAGCCAAATATGCCCGCTAGAATATATTTTTTTATATTTTTTTGTAATTGCTTAAAATTTTATTAAGAATAAGTACCTC
>CAJVPZ010002201.1:0-12851 GCA_910592135.1 Racocetra fulgida | reverse complement strand
GTGCGGTCAAATTTTTATTAATAAAAAAATTTCCATATTGAGCAAAAATCGGGCGTTACTTTTGTTGGCTACTGTACGTACGTACAGTATATAGCTGATAGATGGAGAATAATGGATATACGTACGGTGAAATTTTGTATGTATAAAAAGATCAAGAAACATATACTTTTAATATGCAGTAACTATATATGTAATTACTATATATTAAATTTAATATATATTTAGTAACTATAAAGTCACTATGCAGTTACTGTACATTAAGACTGTAAGATATCTAATCTTCAATGAAATTCGATAATCAGTATGCAGTAAAGCAGTGTTGTACACAAACAAAACTGAGGTGTAAAATTGATAGGACATCCCGGACAAGGGAATTATACATTATTATGCTGCATCGCACTATGCGTTATAAAATTTAAAAACAATTAGTTGTTGAGTTTTAATTTAAAAGTTAATTAAAATTTGGCGTAGTTTTAAAGTTACATTAATTACATTGACTTTACGTAAAATCCAAAGGTTGGTGTCAAATGTTTGTTAACCGGTAATGTTCGTATTCTTTTATTATTACTGTATTTATTACGTGAACGTGATAATGATATAATAAGAGAATATGGCAATTATCAATAAACAAACAAATCGTTTCAACAAGAACTTACGTAACCGCTCATTCATCGATAAGCTTTTGTCACACGGTTGGTTATACGACATGTCGCAAAGTTTTAATAATTTTTCAAAAATTAATTATCCAGTCAATTTAATCATTTGAACTCCGTAGAATTTGAAATTGCTCTTGAATTGCCCTTGAACGCTGCAAATGGTTAAATCATATATCTTTTAAAAGTTGTATTAAATCTCACATTGGACCCTCAGATTAAATTTAATGATCTCAGGAATAATCAAACCATTTACGATATTTAAGAGCAATTTCTAAGACAGATTTCTAAAATTAAAAGTGTGCTTAAATGTAGAAATTTGACATATGAATTTTTTCATTCCCCTGATTTTCTTAATAGACTTTATATCGATATAATTATTAGTGTTGTTGACTGGAAGCCACTGGAAAACCACTGGAACTCCACTGGAAACAAATTAATAATGTCACTGGCACTTTTACTATTACAAAACTTTTACTATTACAAATTTCCACTGGAAGACTAAAAGTTCTCACTGGAAACGAAATTTAACAACACTGGATATAATAAATCATGTGATTTCTTTTTTTTATGATCTGCCAAATTCAAAAATTTGCATACACACAATATATAGCTTTTAACTCAAATTTCTTGTAAAATTTTGATATACCCATTCCAACTTAATGCTAACCCAAATAATAAATCTAAATTTTAAATCTTTAAATTTTTCGCTTTATTGATTGATTGGACTTAAGCGAGTCACATGCTCTAAATTTTTGGAACACAGATCCTTTTAATCAGATTCTACTAAGACCGAACATACAAGATACTTCTCAGCCTAAGTGTCACGTTATTCTGTGGCATTCCATGAATAAAATCAATAAAATCACGTGCCTGCCAATTTTGGACAAGGTCAAAGTGAATGCGACAAATACTGCAATACTGACGGGCTATCTACGTAATCCCATCTTAGGCATAGTGAAATTGCAGATGAATTTATTTTACAAACAATTGTCTATCACTCTTTCCAAACACAAATCAGATCACATGTATACAGAAATTTATAAATATATCAAATGTTCAAAAATGTTGGAAATTCATGAAAATGAATTCTATTCGCGGCATACTTATTGATGTATCGGGCACCTTAATGATTGGAAACAAAGTTAAGTATTTTATTTTATTTTATATAGTTTACAACTTACAACTTCACAGACAAGTATTGATTTCTTTTCTAAACTTAGCCGTGTGAAGGTGCCGTTGTTGGTTTGGAAAAACTCAGAGACGCTGGTATTCCAGTAAGTGTCTATCATAAACCAATGAAATAATAATAATATAAATTCATACTATTAATATTATCTTACAGTTTCGTTTTTGTACAAATACAACAAAAGAAAGTCGATCAACAATTTTAAGTAAATTGATTAATTCGGGTTTTGATGTGTATAAGAATGAGGTTTTTTTTTTTTGGATTTCCTTAAAAATTTGATCGTATACTGTAATCCACCAGTATTCAAACCGATTCTTTATATATTTTCAAAAAGATAATTACTTCGTTAAGTGCGTGCCGTAATTTGATAATCTCACGCAACCTCAGGTGACAACTCGGTTATCTTGTATTTGGATAATGATTATTAGAGATTTATTGTACTATCTCTCTATATCTACTATATCTACTATATCTACTATATCTACTATATTCATTTCTCTTATATACATTAGACCCTTGTTGCTCTTGGAAGGTGATGCTTTGGAAGATTTCCAAGGCGTCCCTGTAGATGAACCAATGAATGCTGTTGTAATGGGTCTATCTCCGTCTAATATGCAATACGACACGGTAGGTCTAAAATTACAATTATGTTATTACATTTGAGTGCCGCCAAGGGAAAACCTGTCATCGGACTTTCAATTATATTTTGTGTGCTATAGAAAATCTATCATTATGATAGATTTTTCATAGACGGCTAACTGTACACAAAATATAATTGAAAGTCCGATGACAGGTTTTCCCTTGGCGGCACTCATTTGTCTACTCATTTACAGTATGTTTCTAATATTATCATCTACCCTTGTAGCTTAATAAAGCTTTCCGCATCTTGATCAATGATCCAAATGCTCCTTTAATTGCTCTTCACAAAGCCAAATATTTTGCTGAACCAGATGGTCTTAGTTTAGGTCCCGGTCCATTTGTTTCTGCATTAGAATATGCTTGTGATGGGGTTAAAGCAATCGTTATTGGAAAAGTAATTTAATTTTAATTTAATCTTGTTCAATTTCAATAAGAGTTAATAACTTCAATTTTCTTAAATATCTCAAGCCGGAAAAAACCTTTTTTGAATCTGCACTTAAAGACATGGGACTTCTGGAAACTCCAAACCAAGTTATTATGATCGGTGATGACATTACACAAGACTTGGGAGGTAGCGTGATGATTGTGTTTAGCACAACTGTTGTTTCATAATGAAATATCTCAATTTTTGATTTCATAGGTGGTGCAAAGGAATTGGGATTAATTCGGTATCTTGGTATGCAACATTATATTGAGAGCTGCTAATGGAATTCCATACTTCGGATTTTTAAACTTATAACCCCAACAGAGATTAGTCTAAAGTCGGGTAGTATTATATATGTATCACAGGACTTTTAATCAATTTGAAAACTACCTGGCTTTAGACGATGTCCCTTAACGGGTACACATCCGAAGAATCTGATTTGAGAATATATTAATATATTATTACTGGTCTATAATTTAATACGTAATTCAATTATACCTCATACATGTCACTAATCAAGAACTGAGTAGTTATAAACTTAAAAATCTGAAGTCTGGTTTTCCCTTGGCTGCATCATTTTGATTATTCCTAAATAATTTTAATATTGAACTTTACGTATATTATACTCTGATTATACAGTCAAGACTGGAAAGGTAAGATTAGTTGGTACTTAGATAAATTGTATATGTATTAGGCTCTGAACCTTTTATTTAATAGTATCGAAATGGTGACGAAACACATGATCCCACTATTAATGGTGTTTTTGATAATTTTGGTAAATTTGTTGATTCCATTTTAGACAAAATCAAAAAGTAGATCGCATACCTAATCATTCTCAGATACTTATAACTAAATTAAATTGTAAGCCATAAACTGTAGTTTTGTAGGATTGAGTCTTTGACAAAAAATAATACTTAGTTTTCTTATTTTAATTTTATATAATTACACTATTTATAAATGCTATTTGCAAATTTATGTTTAATAATTTGTGATTATAAAATTTTTCAAAAACAAACCGATGCTAAAGTTGGACTCGAGTTTGAGGATCTTTTTTTGAAAAAATAAGTTAACCGTTCTATCATATAAAGCAGGTATTATACGTATATAGCTGGTACCTATGTAAAATATCGATTGGGTTTTGTGAATGGTGATTTCTATTATATTACAAAATATTGATATGTTTTGTTCTTCATAGTTGCATGGTTTTTATCTATTGTTAAATATTTGGTATTCAGACCTTTCTATATAGATATTCTTTTATATAAGCATATTATAAAAATTTTTTTATATAAATATTATATTTTAATACCAACTATATATTATAAATATAGCCAAATCTCTTTATAATCACTCTCTTGGTTTCAAGATTTTGTTTATAGAGATTTTGTATTTATAGAGAGTTTATGTTTATATAAAATAAATTTTATTAAAATTTTATATACTGTAATTACAAGCAAATATATATAACTATAAAAAGGTGACTATAGAGAGGTTTAACTATATATAAAAATTTATATAAGCATAGGTAATTTTAATTTAAAGTAAAAATTTTTTGATATAAAAAATACTATATTGTATTAGATATAATTAGATATATTTTTGTATATAAAATTAGATTTAAATATTTTATTTAAAATTAATTTTTTTTTGTAAATATCATAGTTGAAACTTTATTTAATGAAGTAGAAAGTAATCTATATTTAAAGATTTTCAAACTATATTTGTGTTATTTAAAAGACACCCAATGTGATATTTTTTTCCTTTATTAGCAGCCTTACTAGTATCTTTATTAGATCAAAGCATATACATATATATATCTAGAAACAGTCTGCTACACCAGTTAAGTCATTTTGCCTGCATCAAAGAGCTGCACCAAGCTAGCCTGTGAAGCTATACCAAAATAGATTCATTTTATTAGTATCAAACCAAGTATTTTCTTTTTTCTTTACTTTTTCTTTATTTTTGTTGTTTTTTTTCTTTTTACTTTTTTTTGATTTTAGCTACTTTCCTACTGAAATCAATTTTTTCTCTTTATTGTTAGAATTCAGTTTCTTTATATTGAGTCTTTTTCTTTTTTTTTCTTTGAGCTTATTCCTTTTTTCTTTTCTAATCATTTATATATTCTGAAAAATCTGTTGATGAATTTCTCAATAATTGTTTTTTGAATCTTTTTCTTTTCTTGTTTATTATTTGGTGATATATAAAGCAATTACTATAATTTTTAGCTATTTGAGCATTAAACTTATAGAGATTATATACTTGTTTATTTTGTCTACTTTTTTTATGTATTTTTTCTATTGTTTATTTATTAGTAAACCAACTCCAGAGCCTTTCTTTTTGTTATGATCTGAGTTTATCTAAAAACTTCTATATTTAGATTGCATAATAGACAGCTATTCTCTTTTGATTTTTAAAATATTTGTTTTTGCAATTCTTAAAATATCTATTTTGTTATCTAATATCTATTTAAATACAAACTCTAGTTTATAGATATTGCTTTTAATATTATTAATATTATGTATTGCAATGTTAAGTTCTTTTGTTTGGTCAATATGACTTCTGTTTGTAATATACATAATATTTTTGTTCTTTTCTTAATCTAGCAATTCTCTTTTTATAGGTTTCTTTTCTTTTCTACTGCATGTATTGTTTAAAGTACTTATATTTTTTTGGTTGATGTTCTCTTGAAAATCTGTTCATAGAAAAGGTCTGAATTCTTTATTATATTTTTTTAATTTAATTGGTGCTTCTAAATTTAGAAGTGCTGAGCAGTCTTTGGCTGCTTACTAAGTTTTTCTAGAAGTCATATAATTTTTTATAACATTGTATAATATTTTTTTATTTTTGCTGCTAGACTTCTTTTTACTGAAAAGTGTTCGTAACTTGAGCTTTTTGTTTCTCTTATTTTGTTAGAGCTTTTTTTTTATTTCTCCATCTTTTTTCATCTTCTTAGCTAACATTGCTTCTGTCTAGAGTTTGTTTCTTTTCTTCTACTAAAAATATTCTTCTATTATGTCTTTTTTTTCTTGATGATACTGCCTCTTCATTAATTGTTTGCTTTCTTCTTTTTGAGCTGTTGTCATGTCTTTCTTTTTCTTCTGAGCTACTCTTTTTCTCTATGTTTTTTCTTTAATCATTCTATACCTAATAAAGTTATAAATTATTATATCTTACTGATTTGTTTTGCACTTCTTTCATTTCTCACTCTATGACAAAAGTTATTTTTGCTATTTGCTTTATAAACCTGTTTCTCTTTCTGAGAATATAGACTGCTTTTGCTTTTTTGTCTTTTAAATATTTTTGGAGTAGGGTTTCTGAAAGATCTTCTGTAATTCTAGTTAGTTTTGCTACAAATTTGTGTTTTTAATCTCTTTCTTTATAATTTTCTTTTCTCAGAGCCAGTCTCTTGTTACTTATTAAAAGAACTCAGGATATATCTTTAACTTCAATCTTTGTAATAAATTCTATTTCTGAAAGCACTCTGCTATTTCTTTGCTTGATATATACTGTATATTTTCTATCTTTCCTAATTTTCTATATATATACTTGATTTCTTGAATCTTTCTATCAGCTAATAGATCCTATATTATAATGGAATCTATATTTATATATCTTTTATAATTATATCTTCTTATTGTTAATTGATTCTTTTTCTTCTGAAAGTTTTTATTACAACTTAGATTGTTTTTTTCTTTGTCAACTACTTTTTTGATAAAACTTCCATTTCTATTGAAAGAGTTCTGCCTTTTCTTTAGCTTTTTGTCTTGGTTTCCTTGCTTCATTTTTGTATTTTTTCTTTCTTCTAGGATTAGTATTAGTCAGTTACCTTCTTTTCTCTTGATTCTGTCAATTGCTAAGTTTCTTTCATAATCACAATTAAAGATTACCTCTATCTAAGTGTTTCTGTTTTTGAATTTATCTTTAATATTCTTGATGTATTTATTTTTATCTAGAATTCTTTTAACATAACATAGCTCTTTCTTCTGCTAATTATCTTGGAAGACTATACATTAGCATATTTGCTAAAAACATTTATCTTTCTTTGTATATTCTATTCTTTAGTAATCAAATATTTTAATTTAAAGTAGTTATAAAGATTGACAAATCATTCTCTTTTGCTTAAGTATTGTTTATATTAGATTCAATATCTTTATATTCCTTTTGATACTGTAAGATTGTATCTTTTAGAATACTATTAATTAGAACTTCTTTGTCTTTTTTAATTTTCTTTCCTTCTGCTGTTGTGTTCTCTCTATCATTTTCCTTTGCTGAATCTTTTGTTGATTCATTATCTTAATTGCTTGTTTGAGATTGTATAAGAACTTCTTGTTTTGCAGCTTGCAATTCTTCTTTTATATAACAATTTTACGATATTTATTGTTCTGATTTAATGCTTAAGTCTTGTATTTGTTTAACAACCTGGTTTATATTTTTATTTGCTTTTACTTCAGCAGAGTGGACAAACCTAAATTTGGTGATGATTGTCAGAGGCTTAGCCAATTTAATAAAAAAATTTTTTCACTTTTTATACAGTTTAAAGTACTTCATTTTCTTGTGATTTTTTGAAATCTACCCAATAAGTCTATTTTCAAAAGAAAGCTAGTAAAAGATTCTTAAGTAATCTGTCTTATATTAAAATTAATCTAAAATAATCTCTCTATTTAAAAAGTTTTACTAAAAACAAGTTTTATACATAATTTATAAGAAATAGAAGCTAGTTCAACCCACGTTTCGAGCAAACAGTGCATAGTTAAGATCTGTAAGGGTACTTCAACTGAAAAATGTAAAAAAATAACGGAAAATGTGTTGGTCAAGGCAGAAGCAAATGGAACTCTGGCTTTGTATTATAGAGATCATAAGGATGAGTATATGTATATGAGTTGTTATAACACAATTGTGGTAAATGGAACAAGTACTTTTAAAGAACATGCAGGAGAATGGAAAAAAAATTTAAAAAGACAATGAAATAGTTTTTCCTTGTGTAAAAGTATTTCATTACTAATTAATATTCTTTTTGAGAGAGAAGTAATAGGTGACAATCCATCTATTGTTTCATTTTTTCAACTTAGGTCGATTGCCGAAAATAAGAACAGCAATTTAAGTTTCTTTTTTGATCAGATTCAAGAAATGGCATGTTTGGAAAGAAAAACTAAAACTGAAAAAAAAGAACTCGAGCGATTATTGGTGTATCAAAGTTATTTGATGTGTTGGAATCAGAGTAAGGTTATACCACTTTGGAATTTACAAGATGAATCAGAAGTGGGTGGTGATTGTTTTTCATGGGTTAATGGAGTTAATATCTTGACTAAGCTTCTGTACAATCAAGAAAAAGTCGAACAAAAACCAGCCATTTACAGTTTTAAACAACTGCATGAAGAAATGAAAACCAAAGATCCTAGGTTAAGTGGTTTTTTTAATTTAATTTATAATGCAACTCTTTTGGGTAAAAAAATGAAAAATATTTAGATAAATTTGATAAGAGATTAGCAGTAGAATGCTATATAATTTGTAGTAATCAGAATTCTAAACTAACGGCATTCAAAGAAGATGTTTCTCTTTTCTTAGATTTGATGAGAGTTTCTGCAGAAGCTTTAGATGCTCTCTCACATGCAGGTATAATGATTTCGCAAAAACATCTAGACAGAAAAAAGATGGAAATTGCTAACAACCATTCACTTATAATAGAATCATATCTAAACAACAATAAATACAATGCTTTAACATTGAATATTGATAATTATTATAACATTCATTCCAAATAGATTCCTGATAATTGTTCAACATCAACCATGGCTTATATGATGACCTTGCTGTTAAATCATATCGACATAGCAGCTATTTCACAAATAACATTAAATGGCGCATCAATTCACAATCCAAGATTAATTGATTGTGAACTTATTTGTGATATTTTAGATCATCGTTATATAGAATGGATGGCTAAAACTTTCAACGATCAGTTCTATTATGAAACATCCTTGGACGAAAAACTTGAAAATTTGTTGCTTCACAATTACGATGCCCATATACAAGAACGACGAGAAGAGCATAAAATGAAAGACACGGTTCTTTTAGACTTTTTTAAATTAAAGCTCAAATATATAGATTCGTATATTAGTGCTTTGCAACATGTTTATGAAAATTCTTTATTATATAATTATTTAACTAACTCTATTATTCTGGTCATAGCTAATTGGCCTTAGCAGGTGTTTATATAACAGACTATTATGTTTTATTTGCAAAATCATAGTGGTATTAACTACCAAATAATATTTTATCATTTATACTGATCATTGGCATTCTCCACATCCAGTTGAACTTGCTCAAATCGATATTAAAAACATATTGAAGATTTTTTAATCTTGAATATATGTATATCTTTAGTATAGATAAAGAACTTAGTCAAACTCCAAGCCTATATCAAACCTTTTTACTTCTCAAATTAATTAGAAGTGCATGAAAAAATTAAATCAATAATTATGGGTAAGTTCGGTAAGTATTGTAAGGACATGAAGTACTTATATCTTTTTGATTTATTAGACAACACAGTGCCAGTTGGGTTGGATATATATTCGATTTTGTTTCATTCTGGTGATTGGGAATTATACGTTGAAGGCGTATTTCAGGCGTGGTGTATTTTTTTGCACTTTGAGAGACATAATTATAATAAAGCACCTCTAGTTTTTCTTTCAGATGTATTTTATTGGAATCAAATTAACCATCCAATACTTAGTATATTGAGAGATCATCTAGTTAAATTTACAGGTTATCTGGTTGAAAATATGCATAGCATAATATGACAACAAACTTCATCTCTTGATATACTATAGCAACTTTCAAAAATGGCTAAAGTTATTAATACAAGAAAGGCTAATGATAATATGTTTGAAAATGCCTTTGCCACCCAACAAAAATCCACGTATGCGACTAAAGATCATTTAGCATTGTTAACTAAGAAAGCTGAAGTATTTCTTCTTGGGATATTTGAAAACATTTACCAAAAATTGGGTCAAAGTTCTATCAAGAATATGAAATACGACAAATTTACTTTCCAACTAGTGTCGTTAAATTTTACTGTGAATAATAAACAAATGCTATTAGGATTTAGTAGTGAATACTTTTTGTCCTCCAATGCATGTGATTATTGTTATGAACAATTTGATAGAACAGGTGAAGGCTCCATGGTTATTGCGTGTAGTCATGGATACCATAAGAGTTGTTTTATTAATTTTTTAAATAAAAAATATCATTATTGTGAGAAATTTCTTAATTTTGGTATACACAATAATGTTTCTTCTCTTCTTACATGATTGAGTAAATTAGATTTAACCAAATCAAATTTAGCAAAACTCCTTGAAGCTGATAAAAAACTAACCTAGAAGATCGAATATTAGATGAGAATGATATATTAGAAAAGTTGCAAAAAAATAAGGATACATTGCCGATGATGGAGCAAGCATATTTCATAGCTCGTGAAAAGTTTTTAAGTTTGTAAATACAAAATTGTAAACATGAATAAATAATATAAATAAAATAAATATTTTAAAATAAATATGTGCTTGTTTAAAAAAAGATTGCACGAATTATATATATATATTTTTAAAAACTTTATTGAAAATTAAATAATGGATCGAGTATAATAAATTTATTAATTTGAATTGTGATCTTAAACATTACACTGATTTAGTGTAAATTACAGCTTTAACGATTTTGTAAATGTGCAAGTGAATTGTCCTAATAATGTTACAGCTTATGCCTTAACTAGTTACAGTATAGTTATGGCATAAAGCCATAATATTATTAGAAAAATTCATTGTGATAAATTAAATATAACAATAGATTATGTGCTTGAATATTTCTATTGTGTTATGGGACATAAATCTCGCATTTTTATTAGGCGAAATTGGCTCTGAGTTGGCACTGAGTCAAAATTCTGAATTTGGAAGTTTTGTGTAATAAATTGTCCACTCTGCTTTTTACTTCTTCTTTAAAAACTTTTTTTTTAGTTCTAATGCTTTGGTTTTTTTATCAAACTTTCTTTCTCTATTTCTTCTATCTTGTTTTTTCTTTCTTAATCTCTTTTTACTTATACTTGTAATGTATTCTATTAATAAAAAGTTGTTTTTGACTTCTATTGCCTATTGTTAAATTGTGCTTTTTTGTAAATAATTTTCTGCTTTTCTAAATATATCTCAAATTTGACTGTATAAAATCATATTATGCACTATAATTTAAATAAGTTTTGTACTATAAGGTTCTTAGTAAGCTTATCTATTTCATTCAATAGGTATGAGATAAATATACAAAGAATTTCTACTAAGTTACTACTATTTAAATATCTAAGTATTCTTTTAGATATTCTATATACAAGTTTAAGAAAACTACCTATACCTGATATTTTTCTGTCAGTTTTTATCAGTTTTTAAAACCTTCTATATTTATATATATTTTTGTCTGTTTTATATATGCAAGATTTTTTTGTTTATTTGCTTAGTTTTATATACTGATATATATTTTCAAAATAGTATATGTTTGTTTGTTTATTATATTATTAAATCCCTAATCACATATTTTACTTGTTGAGATTTTTCAGAATATAAACAATTACTCACTTTTTCAAAAAAATTTAATGAATTTTTATAAAAATCTTTTTCTTATTATCCGTTTATTGCTTTATTAGTTGCTATTTTAAGTAAATTATAGCTTCTTTGCTTGCTGAACCTTTTTTTCTTAGTCTTTCTAAAGTTGTTAACTATGTTTCTTGAGTAAAACTTGTGTTTTTGTTTTATCAATTTTTGAAATTGGTTTTAAAATTTTATTTTATATATACTATAATAGTAATTATATAATATTTATATATATAAACTATATTATATATAAAGACATCGCACTATGTAATACACTTGTATATTGCACTTATATATAAATAATAATTGCAAATCTGTGTAATGCAAAATCAAAATCCATTTTTATATATCAATTAATCAGGTTTAACATTAGTTTAAAGCTGATAATTAAAGGTTAGAGTAGTGTATAATATATATAGTAGTAAAATTTTGCAAAGAATTTTTTTATTAAAATGTTAAAAGCTGTTTCATATGCAAAATTTTGAGATATTGATAGTTTCTTTAAAAAAACAAAATTTAATATTACACCTGATTTTCATGTTACACTGCAGATACACAATTTAATTGGTAGATTGTTAGAGTGCGATATATTCTGATATATTAGTGCATTGCATAGTGCGATGTCTAATTAAGCCCTATATATAATATATAAGTGAAGGTGATAACCTAATAAAGTGAAGTTATTATACTTCTAAGTAGTTAAGTACAAGTTTAATTCTTACAAAAGATGAAAATTGAATTTAAAAAATACAAATTTAGCAACTATTGTTATGGTTAAGAAACTTGAAACTCTGTAACTATAATTGTACTAAATAATAATTATATTAGAATTAGAAGATTTCAAGCTATTTATATAATAAGAAATTATACAAAGATATACAAGCTGGTTTCATTAGTGCAAATTTAAAATAAGTCTTTAGCCATTGCAGAAAGCCACAAAGCCAATATAACAGTATATAATTATTAATATTTATTTTATAGTAAATTAAAATTTTACTAAGTAAATTAATATATTTTATTAAATAAAAGTTAATCATAAAAGCAAAATATATATATTTAAAAGTTTTATTCAAATTGTATAACTTTTTATTAATATATTTTTGCAGATTATGTTTGATAAAAAATTTAAAAATTTCTTAAAATTTCTATTTGTTGAATATAAAAAGCAAAAGTTGATTAGTAAACAGTTATTTGATTTATATAAATTTTTAAAAAATATATTTTTTAATCTTCAGAACAAACTTTTTTTTTTTTTTTTTTTTTTTTTTTTTATATTTAAGATGAGGTCATGCCTCTGGTTTTTATTAATATATACTTAG
>CAJVPZ010002200.1:0-12852 GCA_910592135.1 Racocetra fulgida | reverse complement strand
ATAAATTATTATTTTATTTAAAAAATATTAAATACAATTAAATTTTCCAGGCAAATTTGCCTGGAATACAGTTTAAGAGATAATCTAATAAACCAATTTTGATGCTTTAACCATCATTAAAATTGTAATAATCTGCTCTACAACTTTCTTTTTTTTTTTTTTTTGGTGTTAAGATGACCTCTTGGTCATATTTCTTTTATTCGATTATAGTATTAACTTTTCAGTATGTTATCATACTATATACATAGTGGAAGAGTACAACTAGCCACACGTATGACTTTTGATTGCCTATTTAAGTAGTCCACTTATTACTAAGTTCTACACTAGATGCTATACCTATAACCTAACTAGGAGGTTATCTATTTAAACCCTTTGCGGCTATGGCATTAATCCTAATAACCCAGCGAGAATACTTTGTACCCCTTATTTTCAGATACCAACTTAGAACTTTAAAGCAGACTCATATCCTATAGGGAGCCCTTTATCCTCAAGGTAAACCTGCTAGAGCCTTCTGTACCCACAATCTGGCCAACCTAGTCTTCGGTAACTTATGCTAAGTCCGAGGACAAGTACTTGTGAGCCAAAGCTGCTACCGTTACCTACTTCTGCCCTTGTAGAGTTTACTCTAAACCCCAATACTTTCTATCAAGACAACCTGGTATCTTTCCTTTTTCAGTATCTCCTAACCGGTCTCCTCAGACTACCAATCCAGATGGCCTAGGAGGGACACCGGTCCCTTAGTATCTGCATTGCAAATCCTTTTCCTCTAGCATTCCGGCAGCCTAGTTGGTGAAGTACTATCTCTCCAAATACCTGGTCCTCATCCAGTTATACTAGCCTTGAGTGAAGCCTATTCTAGTAGTACCATCAAAAGTTTGTACTACCTCTCTACTCGGGACTTGCCAAGTGAGTGCTCCACCGCCGTATCAGGTCCGTAGTTTTCTGTGACCCTGGTAAACTTATCGAGGGTTTGTATTGACTAAACTGGCTTGCATGCCTTTGTGTAACTTCTTTGTTATACAAATGCCTCAGGATCTCCCAATTTTATTTGGTGCAACTACGGTTACAGGGTTTTGAGTTTTCCCAGCCACGACTATAGTTGCCGAATCCATTTTTCTTAAATTTAATTTTCATTCTTCGTGAGAATTTAACCAATACTCAACCGCTTGGGGTGCAACAACTTTACCACTTCACTAAGTCACCACACCCTCTCTACAACTTTCATTAAAACTAGAGAATAGGTTTACTTAATAAAAATTTATATAATTCAATTCTTTAATTTAATTAGTCAAATTAATTGACTAATTTGATTAATATAAATCTTTTTAACCTGATCAGTCAATTGATTAAATTGGTCTAATCAAATTTGACCTTTGACTAGTTCATACCAACCCTGGTTATTATATAATTTTAGAGAGAAGAAAGAGGTTAGCAGTTAGATTACATCTATAAGATATATATAAAATTTTAATTGGCTAAAATTTTATTACTGAGGGAGAAAGAGGTTTGACTTTTTAATAAAAAAAATTATATAATAAATAGTACTTCTTTTATGTGTATTTTTTAGTGATAAACAAATTTACTTAGTATATAAAGTTAAAATTAATTAGTAAATTTTTGAGAATCATAAGATTTTTCTAATTAATTCTAATATTATATACTAACTAAATTTAAAAATTTATTAAACTGACAGAGTTATTTTTATTTTACTTGAAATTTGAAGTAAAAATTCTTAATTTTAGATTTTTTAATCAAAAATCTAAAATTAAGCATCTTATTTCTAAATTCTATATAAAATAAAAATAATATTATTAGTTTTATATATTTTTAGATGCTAAACAAATTTATTTTATTTTATTTTTTTAAGGTGAAGTTTTGCCTTTATTTTTATTAATACTTTGTATTGAGAATCTACTATGGGTTTCTTTGGCCAGAGCCAAGTTATAAAAATTTTACAAGAATGAGACTCAGACTATCAGAAGCTATCTATACTAGAAATTCTGATTCATCTGTAACTTAAACCTATTAAAGTGGTTAAAACTCATCTAGATTTGATAATATAAAATGTTATTAGTTGGTGTACTATATTTAATTCATGTGATAGTCCATAGTGATATTTTCTGATTGCTTTTCCAAAGGATGAACATGTGTTATTATTATGTTGTTGGTCAGGTAGCCCACAAGTGCAGCTGTATATGTATGGTATTTTGCAGCAAGTTATATTAGGATTAGTTGTTTTATAAGAAGTTCTTGAGTTTCGATTAGGTCTAGAAGATATGTTATTTTGTTGTTTCTACTCTGAAAGTTTAGCACAGTATGGTATCCATATTTGGTTATATATATTTTGTGAGATTTGTATAAGAAGTTGAATAGTTGTTTTTGTTGCAGCTTAGTTAGAGTTTGTATATTCTCTTATGGATTGTATAAGAGATGTTGGGATAAATCTTTGAACAGTTGTGTATAGGTTAATGTTGTTATGTCAGTTATTAAATGAAAAGCATTAGTGATTTATAAGTATATTATATAGATCCTGTAGCTGAATATTGGTGATATTCATGTTCAAGTGGTGAAGAAATTGTTATATAGTATTAATAATAAGTGTATTTATTGTGGATGTGTCTAGGCAGATAAGCCAGTATTTTTGGCTTTTTCGAGCTCTACATATTATATAGTTGTTATTTGGGATTGTTAATAGGTATAATGTGTATTGATATATTAGAGTAAGAAGTATATCTAGTATAAGCTTGATTTTGAATGTTTTTTGTTGGCATAGTTTAAAGTTGGTATAAGTAGTTGACCTTTTGTAGTTGTTGTTTAGATAGAGTCAGGTTGCATTCCAGTTAATTTGTAGTGATAGAGGTATTATGTTGTCTATACGATATTGAGATGATCACATAGCCATAATGTAAGCATTACATATATTTTTAATTGATCTATAGATTGGTTGTTGAAATATGAATTGTTGATATTGGATAAGATATGATAAGTTGTATTTGTTATTATCTATAAATTGTAATGTAGCTAAATAATTAGCATTTTTTGCTAGTCTGTCTGCTAGATTATTAAAAGTATTATTACTATGTGCTATAATCTTCTCTAATTGAATATCTAGTTCATAGACTTTAATAATATTAAGCAAAGTGTGCCATATAAGCCAGTAATTATATAAATATTGTTTATTAGGTGATGGTGATAATTGTTTAAGCTTTTTATACTTAGATATAATTGATTGTGAGTTTGTATATATTGTAATAGAACTATTTCTAGGATATGTACTGATAGCAGAAAGTATAGCAATAAGTTTAGCTTTGTATGATGATGGCCAGAGTTGAATTTTTGCTAAGTATGTATGGATAATTGTGTTATTTTGAGTTTGGACCCAGCCTATTCCTATAGTACAATGTTCTGTAGTGATATCTTTAACTGAGCCGTCTGTATAAAATGTAAGTTGTGAGTAGATTGAGTTGCTTTTTTGCAATTTGTGATAGTGATTGTGAAGATTGATTGTCATTAAAGATTTTAAAAATTGCATTGTCTTAAAGTTTAATAGTAGGTTGTATAGGTATAATAGTTAGGTTACATAATGCAAGAGAGTAAATTAGGTTTAGCAGGTTGGCGTGAAGGTTTAGTATGATTCTATTTTCTATATATTTTGGTTTTCTCAAAACTTAGTTGATGAGTTAGCAGGAATGTTAAATATATATTTGTTTTGAATCTGATTTGAATTCAATGTGCATCCTGTACATAGTTGAGTTTGATAAATTGATGCTAGATATAGATTAGTATATGAATCATCAAATGTGATATTCCAGTGTGTAATAGATATTTCATCGCTACTTGAATAATATTTTCTGGCTTTCTCTATGATAATACTATTGTCTTTATATGTGATTAGCCAAGGTTTAAATTTGGCTTTGTAATGTCTAGTATTAAATGATATTGAGTTGACTGTAGATAGATTTAGATCAGAGTTGATTTGTCTAGTTACTTAGTTGTTAGTTATTTTGTTTTCAAGAACTGCAAACCAAAGAGATCTGCGTCCTTTTGGAATTTGTTGTATACATAATGAGATGTATGTCCAGTCTAATAGAGTGGAGTTGTCAAATGAAGTTAGTTGTTGTTTTTTGTGTGTAGTTGTTTTTTGAATTGTAAGTATAGATTATATGAATTGAGGAATTTTTCAATAGGCATATATAGATACTGGAGTGTATATGGTTAGAGATAATCAGAATGTGTATTAATAGATAATTGGAGTAAGTTAAATAGCTGTATAATTTTAAAAGTAGTTGTGTTTTTATTAGGGCTATTTAATAGTAGACAGTAGTATTGAAGGATATTAGTTGTAGACCAAAGATTGTTTTGTAATTGTTGCAGCCAAATATGAGTACTCAAACTCATAAGGCCTTGATCATTTAGACGAAGTAGAAGATTTGTAGTATAGTGTTGTAGTTGAATATCCTATATATTTTTAATTCTATAGATGTTGTAATTAAGTTGGATGCTGTTAAGAGTAGTTGTGGGTAGTTTAGTTTTGTGTTTAGCAGTGATAAAGTATTGTGAGAGAATAGAGTTACATGTGGTTCGAAGAAGTACAATATTATATATTTGATATTCTAAGGTAGAGATTATGACATTATTAATAATATATGCAGCTTGTTTGTTAGTTATGTTTTTTGTTTTAAGTATATTATTAAGACCAAGTACTTCTTGTTGAATGAGTTTGATTTGGGTAGCATATTTAAGTGTAGCTGTAAACCAGCATCCTAGAAATTTAAATAGAGTGTGCTAAGGTTGTATTTGAATGAAGTAGTTCATAAAGTTAATATTTGGAGTGGTGAGTATTTAATATTAATATTGATTTTTGTAGATTAACTTTAATATGTGCTATTGTGTAAAATAAAGATGCTGCTTGTGTAATTTGTTGTAGTTGTTCAAGTGATTTGGCAAGCCAAAGTGTATCATCTATATATGCCAGTATAGAAGTAGATGTTGATGTTTTTTTGTACTTTGTAGGGTTGAGTTGTGTAATCCACTCAACTGTAGATGAGTATCCAGTATATGTTTTATTGATATGAGTAATTAAAGGGTCATAGTATATATGCTAAAGAAGAGAGGTTATTGTTTCTTCTTAGTCAATTTTATCTTGTATATTGTAAGGAGGTGTTAGTCTATAGTTGGTAATAATCTGATTTATATGATTTTGCAACAAGTTGATAATAATTTGTACAAGTTGTATAGGCATGTTTAGATGTTGCAGAGCTTTGTTAAGGAGGTTTATATTAACTGAGTCATAGACTTTACTCATATCCTGTGATAGGATCTATATCTGTTTTTTAGTATATTTAGCATCTTCTAAAAAGTTGTTGAGTATGTGTAGAGTTGCCAGAAAGAGCAACATAGTTATGAGGGTTAAGGATTGGGTATGAGATAAAGACTTTAGTCAATCAGTTAGTAAGGATTTTAGTATAAAGTTTTTTGATATATTCTATGAGGCTAATAGGACGAGTGTTGTTAAGATTGCTATCAAAGTGGGTTTTTTTGATATAGAATAAGGGCTGTGACATTTATTACATAATATTTTTTTATTAAGGAGTTACCTCCTCCCCCCCACATCATATCATATCATATATAAAATATATATATGATATTATACCCAGCCACCCCTCTAAAAATATTATGTAATATTTGTCAGCACTCTAAATCCTACAGTTTTTTCATTGTTTAGATATCTTTTGTATTATAAGGCATTGATTAAGCAATTTAGTAATTGCAGTTAACATATTAGGTCCTATATGTTTGATTATCTTATAACTAATTTCAGATGGCTTATAGACTTTATTATTTGGTAGTTGTTGTATAGTTTGGATTACTTCTTCTGTACTAATTTCTTCAAGTATAGAATTGTATTATATAGAGTTGATAGAGGAGATGGGTTCATATTCTATATGCCAATATTGATTAAAGATTGTTTCATTATAAGGTGAGTGGGCTGTCCATTTGTTAAAGTGGTCTGTAATGTGTTTTTAATATTTACTGAATCTGTAATGATGCTAGTATCTATTTTGATGTTTTGAAAGTATACAGTATTCTTGTGTCTGTTAAGTATACTATTTATCATTTTGGTTAGTTGTGAGAGTAGTTGATCGCATCTTTTGTCTGTTGCATTATTGATGTGTTTATGTAAGTATTGTATATTTTCTAGGTTTCTGGTATTGTATATTGTTTTCTAATATATTTTTGTTTGTTGTAGCCATGTTGTGAGTTCTGTTTGTTGAGTAGATAGAGGGTCGATAGAAAAATCATATATAGTATTAATATGGTCGATTAAATTTGGGATGTTACTAGGTAGATTGATGTTGTGAGAGAAGACTCTTTTTGTATGATACATAATGTTTTCAATAGTTTTGAGATCTTTATAAAGTTGTGTTGCTTTGGGTGTAAAAATGTAAAATAAGTTTTTTACTGTATGTTTCTTGTTACGAATGTGTTGTATTATAGCGTTAATAATACAAGTATATATTTTATACCATGTTTTTTTCAAACTTTCATTTGTATTGATAGTTAGTGGTACCTGGTATCAGGTTATATTAGAATTAACTTGGTTACAACAAACAAAAATATATTAGAAAACAATATACAATACCAGAAACCTAGAAAATATACAATACTTACATAAACACATCAATAATGCAACAGACAAAAGATGCGATCAACTACTCTCACAACTAACCAAAATGATAAATAGTATACTTAACAGACACAAGAATACTGTATACTTTCAAAACATCAAAATAGATACTAGCATCATTACAGATTCAGTAAATATTAAAAACACATTACAGACCACTTTAACAAATGGACAGCCCACTCACCTTATAATGAAACAATCTTTAATCAATATTGGCATATAGAATATGAACCCATCTCCTCTATCAACTCTATATAATACAATTCTATACTTGAAGAAATTAGTACAGAAGAAGTAATCCAAACTATACAACAACTACCAAATAATAAAGTCTATAAGCCATCTGAAATTAGTTATAAGATAATCAAACATATAGGACCTAATATGTTAACTGCAATTACTAAATTGCTTAATCAATGCCTTATAATACAAAAGATATCTAAACAATGAAAAAACTGTAGGATTTAGAGTGCTGACAAATATTACATAATATTTTTAGAGGGGTGGCTGGGTATAATATCATATATATATTTTATATATGATATGATATGATGTGGGGGGGAGGAGGTAACTCCTTAATAAAAAAATATTATGTAATAAATGTCACAGCCCTTATTCTATATCAAAAAAACCCACTTTGATAGCAATCTTAACAACACTCGTCCTATTAGCCTCATAGAATATATCAAAAAACTTTATACTAAAATCCTTACTAACTGATTGACTAAAGTCTTTATCTCATACCCAATCCTTAACCCTCATAACTATGTTGCTCTTTCTGGCAACTCTACACATACTCAACAACTTTTTAGAAGATGCTAAATATACTAAAAAACAGATATAGATCCTATCACAGGATATGAGTAAAGTCTATGACTCAGTTAATATAAACCTCCTTAACAAAGCTCTGCAACATCTAAACATGCCTATACAACTTGTACAAATTATTATCAACTTGTTGCAAAATCATATAAATCAGATTATTACCAACTATAGACTAACACCTCCTTACAATATACAAGATAAAATTGACTAAGAAGAAACAATAACCTCTCTTCTTTAGCATATATACTATGACCCTTTAATTACTCATATCAATAAAACATATACTGGATACTCATCTACAGTTGAGTGGATTACACAACTCAACCCTACAAAGTACAAAAAAACATCAACATCTACTTCTATACTGGCATATATAGATGATACACTTTGGCTTGCCAAATCACTTGAACAACTACAACAAATTACACAAGCAGCATCTTTATTTTACACAATAGCACATATTAAAGTTAATCTACAAAAATCAATATTAATATTAAATACTCACCACTCCAAATATTAACTTTATGAACTACTTCATTCAAATACAACCTTAGCACACTCTATTTAAATTTCTAGGATGCTGGTTTACAGCTACACTTAAATATGCTACCCAAATCAAACTCATTCAACAAGAAGTACTTGGTCTTAATAATATACTTAAAACAAAAAACATAACTAACAAACAAGCTGCATATATTATTAATAATGTCATAATCTCTACCTTAGAATATCAAATATATAATATTGTACTTCTTCGAACCACATGTAACTCTATTCTCTCACAATACTTTATCACTGCTAAACACAAAACTAAACTACCCACAACTACTCTTAACAGCATCCAACTTAATTACAACATCTATAGAATTAAAAATATATAGGATATTCAACTACAACACTATACTACAAATCTTCTACTTCGTCTAAATGATCAAGGCCTTATGAGTTTGAGTACTCATATTTGGCTGCAACAATTACAAAACAATCTTTGGTCTACAACTAATATCCTTCAATACTACTGTCTACTATTAAATAGCCCTAATAAAAACACAACTACTTTTAAAATTATACAGCTATTTAACTTACTCCAATTATCTATTAATACACATTCTGATTATCTCTAACCATATACACTCCAGTATCTATATATGCCTATTGAAAAATTCCTCAATTCATATAATCTATACTTACAATTCAAAAAACAACTACACACAAAAAACAACAACTAACTTCATTTGACAACTCCACTCTATTAGACTGGACATACATCTCATTATGTATACAACAAATTCCAAAAGGACGCAGATCTCTTTGGTTTGCAGTTCTTGAAAACAAAATAACTAACAACTAAGTAACTAGACAAATCAACTCTGATCTAAATCTATCTACAGTCAACTCAATATCATTTAATACTAGACATTACAAAGCCAAATTTAAACCTTGGCTAATCACATATAAAGACAATAGTATTATCATAGAGAAAGCCAGAAAATATTATTCAAGTAGCGATGAAATATCTATTACACACTGGAATATCACATTTGATGATTCATATACTAATCTATATCTAGCATCAATTTATCAAACTCAACTATGTACAGGATGCACATTGAATTCAAATCAGATTCAAAACAAATATATATTTAACATTCCTGCTAACTCATCAACTAAGTTTTGAGAAAACCAAAATATATAGAAAATAGAATCATACTAAACCTTCACGCCAACCTGCTAAACCTAATTTACTCTCTTGCATTATGTAACCTAACTATTATACCTATACAACCTACTATTAAACTTTAAGACAATGCAATTTTTAAAATCTTTAATGACAATCAATCTTCACAATCACTATCACAAATTGCAAAAAAGCAACTCAATCTACTCACAACTTACATTTTATACAGACGGCTCAGTTAAAGATATCACTACAGAACATTGTACTATAGGAATAGGCTGGGTCCAAACTCAAAATAACACAATTATCCATACATACTTAGCAAAAATTCAACTCTGGCCATCATCATACAAAGCTAAACTTATTGCTATACTTTCTGCTATCAGTACATATCCTAGAAATAGTTCTATTACAATATATACAAACTCACAATCAATTATATCTAAGTATAAAAAGCTTAAACAATTATCACCATCACCTAATAAACAATATTTATATAATTACTGGCTTATATGGCACACTTTGCTTAATATTATTAAAGTCTATGAACTAGATATTCAATTAGAGAAGATTATAGCACATAGTAATAATACTTTTAATAATCTAGCAGACAGACTAGCAAAAAATGCTAATTATTTAGCTACATTACAATTTATAGATAATAACAAATACAACTTATCATATCTTATCCAATATCAACAATTCATATTTCAACAACCAATCTATAGATCAATTAAAAATATATGTAATGCTTACATTATGGCTATGTGATCATCTCAATATCGTATAGACAACATAATACCTCTATCACTACAAATTAACTGGAATGCAACCTGACTCTATCTAAACAACAACTACAAAAGGTCAACTACTTATACCAACTTTAAACTATGCCAACAAAAAACATTCAAAATCAAGCTTATACTAGATATACTTCTTACTCTAATATATCAATACACATTATACCTATTAACAATCCCAAATAACAACTATATAATATGTAGAGCTCGAAAAAGCCAAAAATACTGGCTTATCTGCCTAGACACATCCACAATAAATACACTTATTATTAATACTATATAACAATTTCTTCACCACTTGAACATGAATATCACCAATATTCAGCTACAGGATCTATATAATATACTTATAAATCACTAATGCTTTTCATTTAATAACTGACATAACAACATTAACCTATACACAACTGTTCAAAGATTTATCCCAACATCTCTTATACAATCCATAAGAGAATATACAAACTCTAACTAAGCTGCAACAAAAACAACTATTCAACTTCTTATACAAATCTCACAAAATATATATAACCAAATATGGATACCATACTGTGCTAAACTTTCAGAGTAGAAACAACAAAATAACATATCTTCTAGACCTAATCGAAACTCAAGAACTTCTTATAAAACAACTAATCCTAATATAACTTGCTGCAAAATACCATACATATACAGCTGCACTTGTGGGCTACCTGACCAACAACATAATAATAACACATGTTCATCCTTTGGAAAAGCAATCAGAAAATATCACTATGGACTATCACATGAATTAAATATAGTACACCAACTAATAACATTTTATATTATCAAATCTAGATGAGTTTTAACCACTTTAATAGGTTTAAGTTACAGATGAATCAGAATTTCTAGTATAGATAGCTTCTGATAGTCTGAGTCTCATTCTTGTAAAATTTTTATAACTTGGCTCTGGCCAAAGAAACCCATAGTAGATTCTCAATACAAAGTATTAATAAAAATAAAGGCAAAACTTCACCTTAAAAAAATAAAATAAAATAAATTTGTTTAGCATCTAAAAATATATAAAACTAATAATATTATTTTTATTTTATATAGAATTTAGAAATAAGATGCTTAATTTTAGATTTTTGATTAAAAAATCTAAAATTAAGAATTTTTACTTCAAATTTCAAGTAAAATAAAAATAACTCTGTCAGTTTAATAAATTTTTAAATTTAGTTAGTATATAATATTAGAATTAATTAGAAAAATCTTATGATTCTCAAAAATTTACTAATTAATTTTAACTTTATATACTAAGTAAATTTGTTTATCACTAAAAAATACACATAAAAGAAGTACTATTTATTATATAATTTTTTTTATTAAAAAGTCAAACCTCTTTCTCCCTCAGTAATAAAATTTTAGCCAATTAAAATTTTATATATATCTTATAGATGTAATCTAACTGCTAACCTCTTTCTTCTCTCTAAAATTATATAATAACCAGGGTTGGTATGAACTAGTCAAAGGTCAAATTTGATTAGACCAATTTAATCAATTGACTGATCAGGTTAAAAAGATTTATATTAATCAAATTAGTCAATTAATTTGACTAATTAAATTAAAGAATTGAATTATATAAATTTTTATTAAGTAAACCTATTCTCTAGTTTTAATGAAAGTTGTAGAGAGGGTGTGGTGACTTAGTGAAGTGGTAAAGTTGTTGCACCCCAAGCGGTTGAGTATTGGTTAAATTCTCACGAAGAATGAAAATTAAATTTAAGAAAAATGGATTCGGCAACTATAGTCGTGGCTGGGAAAACTCAAAACCCTGTAACCGTAGTTGCACCAAATAAAATTGGGAGATCCTGAGGCATTTGTATAACAAAGAAGTTACACAAAGGCATGCAAGCCAGTTTAGTCAATACAAACCCTCGATAAGTTTACCAGGGTCACAGAAAACTACGGACCTGATACGGCGGTGGAGCACTCACTTGGCAAGTCCCGAGTAGAGAGGTAGTACAAACTTTTGATGGTACTACTAGAATAGGCTTCACTCAAGGCTAGTATAACTGGATGAGGACCAGGTATTTGGAGAGATAGTACTTCACCAACTAGGCTGCCGGAATGCTAGAGGAAAAGGATTTGCAATGCAGATACTAAGGGACCGGTGTCCCTCCTAGGCCATCTGGATTGGTAGTCTGAGGAGACCGGTTAGGAGATACTGAAAAAGGAAAGATACCAGGTTGTCTTGATAGAAAGTATTGGGGTTTAGAGTAAACTCTACAAGGGCAGAAGTAGGTAACGGTAGCAGCTTTGGCTCACAAGTACTTGTCCTCGGACTTAGCATAAGTTACCGAAGACTAGGTTGGCCAGATTGTGGGTACAGAAGGCTCTAGCAGGTTTACCTTGAGGATAAAGGGCTCCCTATAGGATATGAGTCTGCTTTAAAGTTCTAAGTTGGTATCTGAAAATAAGGGGTACAAAGTATTCTCGCTGGGTTATTAGGATTAATGCCATAGCCGCAAAGGGTTTAAATAGATAACCTCCTAGTTAGGTTATAGGTATAGCATCTAGTGTAGAACTTAGTAATAAGTGGACTACTTAAATAGGCAATCAAAAGTCATACGTGTGGCTAGTTGTACTCTTCCACTATGTATATAGTATGATAACATACTGAAAAGTTAATACTATAATCGAATAAAAGAAATATGACCAAGAGGTCATCTTAACACCAAAAAAAAAAAAAAAAGAAAGTTGTAGAGCAGATTATTACAATTTTAATGATGGTTAAAGCATCAAAATTGGTTTATTAGATTATCTCTTAAACTGTATTCCAGGCAAATTTGCCTGGAAAATTTAATTGTATTTAATATTTTTTAAATAAAATAATAATTTAT
>CAJVPZ010002199.1:0-12853 GCA_910592135.1 Racocetra fulgida | reverse complement strand
TAAGTCGTCATCATATAATTAATGCAAAATTTAATCTCAGTTACGTAACTTTTTTTTAGGGGAATGCTAGGTTCATCGTTATTATCTGTAGGGCTGTTAAAAGTCCGATCCTGTCCGTCCGGACTCTTCAAACAGGGACTTTGATCAGGACTCGATCCTTGAGTCGATCCTTGATGTATTTTAATCATGTATGAATCAACGTAAATTAGCCAATCAAAATGAACAATTCTCAGAACAAAAGATATGCAGTCAGACTTTGTCTGACAACGTAAATTAGCCAATCAAAATGACCAATTTCCGGGATAAAAGATATGCATTCGGACTTTGTCTGAAGTCGACTTCGAATCGGTCCTAAAAAGTCCCTGTGTAATCGACTCAAGGACCGGGTCCTACGAGCTTTTTCACAGCCCTAGTTATCTGTTATACAATTATATAAATTAAAAATTATATAAAGCAATAGAATACACCAATTGTTAGAAAATTCTGATATTGTAAGAGATCTTTTTTTTAAACTTTCGAATTTTTTTTTATAGTACTGTTACTAGAGTGTCCGAATTCTGCGGTGCATAAATCTGCTCGCTCTAAAAATATTTTTTTGTATTGTCTCCGTAAGATAAACGTGACTTTAATTATTTTTTAAAACCAAATACAATATAAAAAAATATTTTTAGAGCGAGCAGATGAATTCTGGACACTCTAACTGTTATACATAATCTTATTATTAGATTGGTCGATAGTGCCTTTTGTTTTAGAAAATTTTGAACCCAAAATTTGGGTAAAATCCTCCAGGAGTAATGCACGTCTTATACAATTTTCGCCTTATTATTACACAAAAATGGGGTCATTTGATTGGTTAACAGTACCTTTCTAATAATAAACCAAACATTCGTCAAAGCCCAAATAAAGTTTTTGCAAATTCCAAACCAAAATTTTCCGTGCCCCTCCTAGGCTTACGGACCATGTTTACACTATTAATTAAATTTCTTGGATAAATTTTGGCTGCTGTATATACGTACGTACGTTCGTATGTAACTGGTGAGAAATTCTCCTGTACAAGATAATGGGGTGTCTAATGCAAATCTAATTGCATAATGCAGGTACGTAGTAAGTACTAAAATTAATATGATTAGATACGTACGTACTTAAAATTAAATATTTCAATGTATATTTTTAATAATTAAAATAATATATATATAATATTTTATGAAAAAAAAAACTGGAACCCAAAGTTTTGGGGTCGGAGGTTTAACTTTGTGTAATCCTTAACGTTAAAGAATATGCTAATAGCAGATCAATCCGTACGGATAAGGATTTAATCATATGGCAATCCGGGAAGACCGGATTTAAACGGATCACATTTCTAGTTGTCACTAACATATTTTGGTCATCAAAAATTCGTGTAACGAGATTCACAATTGTATGAGTGACTCCAAATGTCGGATTTGTCCTGAATGTCAATCTGGTCTAAACTATCAAACTAAGCAAATTAATCTAGGCCATTTATTTAGATAAATTTGGTAAATTAATGTTTGGCGTCTCGATTGACAAAATTTATAATGGGGCATAGCATATACAAACATGCGCGCCACACGAATAATATCAACAAATCGTGGGGAGAAAAATGGAGAAAGGTGTATGCGTTTATTGTGATACATATAAAATGTAAATTCGATCAACTTGGATCAACTTGACATAAATCTGACGCGTGCAAAACGAAAAGAAAGAAAAATGCGAAATACAAGAAATTGAACACTTAAGTCGCACGAGGAAATTAACGTTAATAATTTGTGTAGGAATTTCTAATTTGCACTCATTTCTGTTTCTAGATTTGTATCACTAGGACGAATAAATTATGAATACGCAATAAATTGATTTGCGCAAAAAAAGGGAAACTTTACATGTGGCGACTGTCGTTTACAATTTACAATACCAACCTTAAACACAAACTTTAATGTAGATACGTGTTTTCCAAATATATTATAACTACATTCATAATTTACTCAATGATTTATTGATTTACCATCGATTATATACCTAAGATTATATAATAATAATTGCATCCCTTATTTAGTGTAATCAACATTGATAATCTTACGTACGTACGTACGTACGTCGTACATACTTGCTATATTTATAGGGGCCAGTTTACAAACTTGCTCAATTCGTCTAGCTGAGCCATTCTGATGGGCGTTGTTGATTGTTACAAACATCTCGTTTTCTTGATAAAGGTCCACGCCAAATTTGTTTTAGAGATTTTAGTGTCGATCCTTTTTAACGTAACTTAAAATATTTGATTCGAACCTCCGAGAAATTTAGTACTATACACTTTTAAACCTCTTTAAATTTTCGGTTTTGCTTTTACCTTTGTACCATATTATTGTATGATTGTTTCATGATTTCTTCAACAAATTAATATTATTTAATTAATATTATTTAACGTGGTAAAGACATTTAAGAAAAAAAAAATCCAATCCAATGTCGATACAACCTTTTAATGAAAAAAAAAAGCCACTGTCTTCAGGGCTCAAGAATTACATTAGTGAACGACAAATTGGTGAGCGGATGTATTCTTCTCATTTGTTTTGATTTTTGTTTTGATTTTTGTCTTTCAATTTTGTTTAATCCTGTTTAATCATTTCATTTCATTCTTCCATTCTTCAATTCTTTCAACATATTAATTGTAACAAATCTCTGTTCATTATATTTTAGAACTGCCTTCAAAAATAATAGGCGCAATTTTGATTTCTTATTTTTTGGCACCAGACCCACAAAATCCCTTCTCAAAATTCCTTTTCATCTCATACCCTATACACAAATCTGATGGAACTGTTCTTTATGGAAAAGGTTATTGGGATTTGGCTTACATTACTTTTTGGGTGGTAGTTTTTACCTTAGTTAGAGAGTGTATGATGTGGTACTTATTAAAGCCTGTCGCAATATGGGGTGGCATTAAAAGCCCAAGAAAATTAACCCGATTTATGGAGCAAGGTTATGTTACTATATATTATATTATAGCTGCCTCAGTTGGCTTGGTGAGTAATCGATCCAAACTATTATATTTCGTAATTATACTTCATGATCATTTTCTTAGTTAAACCTACCTCGAAAAATACTCTGGAAATTTCATTATATAAATTCATCATGAATGCTTTATTTAATGAATTTTTTATCTATTTTATCCAAATATATTTGACTTAAAACAATCTTGAATGTTTACCTCTTTAGATTATAATGAACAACAGTCAATACTCGTTTTTTGAAACAAGACACCTTTGGATTGGTTATCCTCATTATGAAATGACTTATCTTTTAAAGTCTTATTACCTTATTCAATTGGCTTATTGGCTTCATCAAGTAGTGGTTTTAATCCTGCAACTCGAGAGACCTCGTAAAGACCTTTTACAATTAGTTGCTCATCATATTATCACTATTCTGCTGATTGGTGGTAGTTACATATCAAATTTTACAAGAATTGGAAATACTGTATTTATTTCAATGGATGCTTCGGATATTTGGTTAGGGGTATGTGGTAATAAACTTATTAAGTTTCATCGTCAACTCTGTCTGGATATATAACTTTTGATTTGAATCTTTTTGATCAAAGTCATTGGTGATCCTCAATTCATAGATAGATTAAGGTTTGGTAGTTATTTGCTAATCTAATTATTTTATTTTTATATGACTACCTTCGGTGTTCCTTAATTATTAGCTGTCAAAATGTTTGAAATACATGGCTTTTCCTAATTACGTTACCAACACAATGTTTATAATTTTCATGATAATATGGGTATACTCTCGACATTATTTATATTGGCTAGTCACTTATTCTCTTTGGGCTGATTCCTGTCTTCCTGAAAACAACGAGTGTATTTGGGATCCGTTAAATGGCTATTGGCTTACATGGTGGTCCAAATACATTGTTTTACTAGGAATGACCCTTTTACAAATCTTAATGATTTATTGGTTCACTCTTATTTTGAAAATTGCGTGGAAAGTTGTTAATGGGAATAACGCTGAAGACACTCGAAGTGATACTGAAGAGTGAGTCATCTATTTATCTAATTTATCTCCATTGTCACCTGTTCTCTAAATTTATTTTTAATCCTGTTATTACTAGTGAGGACGAAAGTAGCATTTCAAAAAAAACTGATTGAAAATCAATAAGATTTTTAAATAGTTATAAATTATATAATTATTTATTATTTATTATTTATATATTTGGGTATTAATATTACTTACATTTAAAAAGATATTATTCTTCTTGAATATTTATGGAAAATGTATAAATGGTTTGTGTATTTTTTTAATATTAATAATAACTGTCGTGGGTGATGTTGGAATTGGGTGATTACAAGAAGTTAATAAAAAAAATTTTAAAGTTAATATTTTTTAGTCTTTTTTTTAAAAAAAAATTTTAGGTTAGGATTTAGGGTTAAAGTTTATCAATAAGAGAATGTGTGGATTTTGTTTGGTTTGGTAGGGACATTAAATCTCAGCATCAGTCGCGACAGTAACTCCTTGAACTATTGTATTTTATGAAAATTTTTTTTTTCTAAAAAAATATTTTTTATAAGGTACCAGATAAGATTATTACCACTTAATAAATAACCTATTGAATATTGAAAACATGTTGATAATTATAGTGTTAGTAAGTTTGTGTATTATTAATTATTGCGGTTGATGCAGAGAGCGGTATTAAATTTAGAGAACCGTTAATGCAACCCCCACTTTTGTTAATGCCACCCTATATAACCTTACCCGGTCTAAAATCCTGAATTCTACAGATAGTATTTAGAAATAGTGTGAATTCATGTGATTAATTAGTTAGCAGTTAGGGTAAACATTGTTCATAAAGTTTCCAGAGGTTTAAAGGCCAATTAGAGCTATGTAGGGGGTGGCATTAACAAAAATGAGGGGTGGCATTAGCAAGTCTCTAAATTTATTTTAATAATATATTTTAGGTTAAAATTTAGGATTAAGGTTATCAATGAAAGAGCATGTTTAGATTTTAGTAATGTTAGGTTTGATAGATTTAGATCATCATGGTTGAGCCTATATATAACGCAGAAACTAGTTGCAACATTGCCGAAAATATTTTTGCATTGATTTTTTTGTAGAAATAATGCCACGGGATGTAAATCGTAACCTATAATGTATGGCATGACCTAATTTAAAACCTGCAAATTTAATATATATTTGTAGAATGGTTAGTTAACTTAATGCAAAAAAAAAGTTTTAGAATAATGCAGCTCACATTTGCAAAACTCTAATTTCTATATGTAAACTGCATCATATTATACTATGACCTCTCTTTAATTAACTGGCGAATCACCAATTAAAAATATTATCATTAAAAAAAATTTAGATGTTATAATTATTATTATATATATTAATTAATTTAATTTTTTAGTTGTTTACTAAATATAAAAAGTTAATTGATGATCCACAAGTTATGTAAAGAATGATCTTAGTATAATATGATACAAATTATATATAAAAATTATTATAGGCAAAAATGCAGCATATACATAAGAAAACTTTTTCTACTAAATTAATCACCCTTGTGTATTAAATAAAAATTGTAAAGCTTATTAAGATGCACTTAATAACAGTTAAATCATTCAAATTGGACAGTGAATACTGAGATATCTTAAAAATATTTTATTTTTTTATAATTTGGCAGTCCTGCCACTTTTTATTTGTAGATTAATTAAATTAAAAAATTTACATTCCCTAATAATAGCTATACTAATCCACCCGTAAAGTAGCTTACCTACGCTTTCGCCAAATATGACTTGCCTCAGTGGACTTCAAGCCTCTCTCTGGGCCTCTAACTTACTAGAGGTTATCCTTTGGTTATGGGCTGGTGCCACACACCGTATTAAAGTTAGCTTTCCTTTTTATCAAATGAAATACAAACACAAATGCAAAGGGCAAAACAAAAATGGGGAAATACTATGGCGTTGAGTTCTGGTCCACCTAAACTAATAAAACCAAATAAAACAAATAACAAAAAAAACAAAACAAAACAAAACAAAACAAAACAAAGATAGCACTATTAAACCTGTGCAGAATTGTAAAAATTATATAGTACTACAAATAATCTAGACTAAAACTCTATGTTAGTTATTTATATCTATATCCAGAATGTAAAAATGTAAAAAACCATTCGGTCTTGAAGTAGAGCTCCAAGGATTGAAACTTCTAATTGCTATTCCAAACCGTTGACAAGTCTTCTGCAATGTTTCAATCTGTAACTTCCTGGGCAAAGTTTGTGAGCTGTTGTCCATCGATCCACATTGGCGAATCGGGCATTCTTGGTATAACCACCATAACCTCTTAAAGAAAAAGTATCTAACACTATAACCTAAAGTATACATGTACACATGTACGTATATTTCCTTTTTGGCAGCAATTGTTGTTGTTAATCTTTTGATGAAGGTATGCCGTTTTTTCCACTTTTTGTAAAAATTTCACAAAGACCAAGAAAGTGGGATATGGAGGAGGGTTTCGGTTTGCAGGTAGCCTTAAACTTCAGTAAGGAGTGTGTTGAAAACTCGCTTGTTATTCTCCTTAGACCAACTATCTTTAACTTCGTCAGCAGAAGCAGAGCTTTTATTAAAATTTTCTATATAAGGGCACCACCTTCTTGCCAGCTATCTTGTACAGAAATGCTTTTAACTTGCATACTGAATATACAGAGGAGTCTGGGTGAAACATGAAAATTTTTAATCTCTGTAAAAATCATTATTATATAGTTGTCTTTTCTACTTTTTTACAACAAGTTTCTGTTTTCGTTAGCCATAAGTTTGGTATAAGTGATCGTCAGGAAGAGTTGGTTAAAAATATTTTATTAACTATATAAAATTCTATATAAACAATAATATTGTTTATATAGAATTTTATATAGTCAATAAAATGTTTTTTGAAGATATCTTAGCATCTATTAGGCTGATTTGGATGATCTAATTATCATTAAATATACTTTACAACTTTCACTTAATATACAAGAATGATTAATTTAGTAAAAAAGTTTTCTTAGCCACACACTATATTTTTGCCTATTGTAATTTTTATATATGATTTGTATCATATTATAATAACTCATGGATTATTAATTAAACTATCTATACTTTAAAAACATCTTCATACTAAAAAATTTAATAGACATTAAAGTTGTTATCTTATATATAAACCAAACTAATCCTGTAGTTAAACTTTTATATTTTAAAATATCTTTACTTTTTTAATATTAAAAAAAAGAGGGTGTGGAAGTTGGCAAGTTGTTGCACTCCCAAGCAGCAGGATTAGAGTTTGAATTCCACTGGCAACAAAAATTCGAATTATAGAAAATGCATTTAGAAGACTGTATTCTATTAGATTGTAGAACCTGTAATGGTGGTTGTACCAGCTTGTACTAGGAGGTAGTGAAACATATAGTGTGATATATAAGTTACACAAAATCTGAGTGAAACTACTAGATAAATACAGTAAATTTACAGGATACAGGAGCCTGCTTGGCAAGACCCGAGTAGAGAGGTAGTACAGATCTTCAACAGTTACTATGTAAAGAATGATCAACCGGATATCAGAAAACTAGACAGAACCGAGGTGTTTGGCAAAAGCACTATATCAACTAGGCCAACAGGAAAAAACAGAGGAAGGGTTCTGTCTTTCTAGGCTGTAGAATTAGGAGTTTGGGTTTCCAGAGGTATGGGAGGGAGTCTGTAAAGTAGGTACTGGGGTTTGGGTGAACTCTACAAGGGCAGTAGTAGGTAACTGTAGCAGCTTCAGCTCACAAGTACTTGTTCTCGGACTCGGTGTAAGTTACCGAAAAGGCCTAGTCTAGAAATGTGTAGAATATAGAAAGATTGATGAGTATATGCTACACCCTCCCTAGAGCAACTCAGTAAGTATGAGAACCCTAATGGGTTATTTATAGAATTAAGGCACAAGTAGTGTAGCACATATCGATCTGAGTAGTCTTTAAATGTAGCAGCACGAGGTTATGGGCTGGTGTAATTGTAGATGATAATAAATGTACTACTTAAATACCTAATAAAAATTCGTCATTTCATGATATTGTAAAGGAAAAAATATATATATATATTAAAAAAAAGTATAAATAGAGAAAACTTAAGATTATAAAATAGTAGATTTTAATAATACTAATATTATAAAAAGTAAAATATTAAAGGTTGTTATAAGTAGAATTAAAAATTAATATATATTTTTTTTAATGTTAAAGTAATCACTTTGGGGTTTAGCACATTTTATTGAAGTTTGGTTTAAATGCCAGAGCAACCACATGAGCTATCTCTAATTTTGTTACATTAACAAAGATATATTCTAGCTATATCTGCACTTTTTAAGTGTCTAATTTAAGTAGTCTGCCTATTACTAAGTTTTATACTAGATGCTGTACCTATAATCTACTATTAGAGTTCTGCATTTGATTTGATTTGATTTGATTTGATTCAAATATTTGATTTCAAATCAAATTCAAATATAGATTTTCAAATTAAATCAAATTCAAATTAAAAGATCAAATATTTGATTTGATTTAAAAATATTTATAAATAGCTAAAATTTGAAGAGTTATAGTTTCAAAAACCATTTTATCAAAACTTTATTAATACAATCACCAATTTGGTTTTATAAAACTAGAGCTATTTTGATTAGAAAAACATTTTTATTTAATATACAAAATCGATTAGCTTAATAAAATTTTGTAAAAATCTAAGATATTCATAAACAGCTAAAATTTAAAAATTTATAGTTCTAGAGGCTATTTTCTCAAAATTTTATTAAGACAATTGCTAATTTCATTTTATGAAACTAGGGCTATTTTGATTAAGAGAATATTTTTTATTTAATACAATGAATCGATCTAGTAAATAATCCTAACTTCCATTGAAGTTTATTGATTTATAAGACTAAATCTAAATATCTTTATTACTGGGATACTCTTGAAGGGACTAATTACCAATACCTTAAGCCCCTGTTTAGAGAATTACTAAGAAATTAGCTTAATAAAATTTTGTAAAAATTGAAGAAATTTATAAATAGTTAAAATTTAAAGAGTTATAGTTCTAGAGGCTATTTTCTTAAAGTTTTATTAAGACAATTGCTAATTTGGTTTTATAAAACTAGAGCTATTTTGATTAAGAAAACATTTATTATTTTTTTATGTAGTCAAGGTTAGCCTCTTTGGCTTATCACTTTTATTAGACTATAGAATCATATGGTACTTTTCAAGAGGACTCCAGACAAGTACATTCTGACGTAGGTATATTCTAGTCATATCTGCGCCTTTTGAGTGCCTAATTTAAGTAGTCTGCCTATTACTAGGTTCTACACTAGATGCTATACCTATAACCTACCTATTATTTGGGTTACCTAATTAATCCTCTGATCCAAGTTTCCTATACCAATCTGTCTAACCTCATCCGGAACCTGTGGTATATTAGTCAGTTCAAGTTCTAAGCTTATTTGCAAACTACCTATAGGACTACTAGCTTGGTTAACCGATTCATCCTCGAGATCATCACCTGCTAGAGCAGTCTGGTATCCACTATTACTGTATTACCTAGTCTTTTTTAAATAAGTCTTGTTGGATAGGTTCTATACCTTTACGGACAGGCCACACCACCAATTCTTTCTGCAGATAAGTTTACTGAATAGGTTTTAAACCTTTACAGACAGGCCATATCGCTGAATCCCCTGACCCTTGCAAAGTTCACCCAAACTCTGATACTTTTCCTTCAAGACAACCTGGTACCTTCCCTTTTAGTACTCTTTAGCCGATCTCTCTAGACTACCAATCCAGATAGCTCAGAAAGGACACCAGTCCTGTAGTATCTGCTAATCTTTTTCCTCTAGTCGATGCTCAAGCCGGCGGCCTAGTTGGTAAAACAACTTGCTAGATGTTCTTGCTATGTCTGGTTCTCCAGTCTCAGGTAAAGCCTGTTCTAGTAGCCACTGTCAAAAGTTTGTGCTACATCTCTACTCGGATCTTGCCAAGCGGGCATCTATCTTTCCGGTTCATTAGGTTTATATAAGCACAAGGTAATATCTTGGGTTTGCATTGACTAATACCAGCTTGCATGCCTTCGTGTAACTTATACATTGTATGAATGCTCCAGGAGAACATTTTTTATTTAATATATAAAATTAATTTGCTTAATAAAATTTTGTGAAAATTGAAGATATTTATAAATGCCTAAAATTTAAAGAACTATAGTTCTAAAGGCTATTTTTTCAAAATTTTATTAAGACAATTGCTAATTTAGTTTTTAAAACTAGGACTATTTTGATTAAAAAACTATTTTTTATTTAATATGCCAAATCGATTAGCTTAATAAAATTTTAAGAAAATCGAAGTTATTTATAAACAGCTAAAATTTAAAAAGTTATAGTTATAAAGACTATTTTTTCAAACTATTATTAAGACAATTGCTAATTTGGTTTTATAAAACTAGTGATATTTTGATTAAAACTCATTTTTTATTTAATATACAAAATCAATTAGTTTAATAAAATTTTAAGAAAATTGAATATTTTTATAAATAGCTAAAATTTTAATTTGATTTAAAATTTTAAAATCAAATAATCAAATCAAATTCAAATTTAGATTTTTTAAATCAAATCAAATTCAAATTCAGATTTTCAAATCAAATCAAATTCAAATAAGTCTAAGATTTGATTTAATTTGATTTTGAGAAACCCTATCTACTATTATTTGGATTATCTAATTAAACCCTTTAATCAACTTAGTGTTATTGAATATTCTTCCCAAAGAGAAACTGCTGCTAAGGCTCTTTAGGACTACTTTATCCTCATGATAAACCTACTAGAGTGGTCTATGTTTCATATATGTATTATTTAGGTTTTTAGTAACTTACACCTAGGCTGCAGTCAAGTATTTGTAGCTTTTTATTTTCGCTATCATTACCTATTCTGTACCTTTGCAAAGTTCACTTAAACCTTAATATATACTTTACAAACTATTAACAGTACTTTGATGCTAACTAACAGTAGTCTAAGCTTCTAATTCAGATGGCCTTTGAGTGACTATTGGGCATTCCCTGATATTCTGAATGAATCTTTTTTTTTTTGTTAGTCTGACAGTCTGGTTGGTTAGTGCTTGCTAAACACTCAGTCTTTGTTTAGTTTTACTATTAGTATCTGATTCTTCAGATAATAATCCTTTATGTAGTATTATCAAAGGTCTGTACTACCTCTTTACTTAAGACTTCCTAAGTAAGCTTCTGTATTCCCTGATTCCTTGAATTTATTTGGCTACTTCACTTGGGTTTTATATAACTTATATATCACACTAATGTTTGCAACCTCCCTGTACAAGCTGGTATAACCAAAGTCACAAGTGCTTACCTGATCAATATGTCATATAGTTTTATTATAACACATTCTGTAAATTCAAATTTCGTTACCAGTGGATTTGAACTTTTGTTCTGCTGCTTAGAAGTATAACAACTTATCAACTATACTAAGTTACTACATCTTTAAAAATTATTATTTAATATGTTTATCAAATTATTAGTTTTATTTTTTTATTTTTTTTTATTATGATTTTGCTGTATATATGATAAAATAAGTTACAGATTTGTATCAAAATAATAATAAATTCTAACTATTTATTGTATCTTGTATAACCATCTCAGTATAGCAAATCACCTCTTTATTTTTTGTTTATAAACTAATTTAAGTCTAGCTACTATTAGTTATAGAAGAAGAAAGAGGAAGCCCAAATCATTAGTTTTATAAAATATAAAAATTTTAGTAAATATTGTCGCAAATGATGCTGAAAATGGATGATGCTAAAAATCACATAATCACATGATAATTTTTTGGATAAACAATTATAGAACCCTAGCATCACCAACCAAAAAATTTTACTGTTAATGTTAGAGTTAGGATTTGGATATGATCATATTTTAATTACCCTAGTGGAATTAAATGTAATATAAAAAAAAAACTTTCCCTACCCTAACCCTAACTTTAACACCAATAACAATAGTAATGCTAGGTGTTTATGCAGAAGATCATTATATGATCATGTGATTTTCATCATCTGTGACAAATATTAAGGTTTAAAAGCCTAAATATAAGTTTATATCAAATTTAAAAGCACAAACAAAAAAACTTGTAATCTTAAATTTTAAAAATATTGGGCTTTTAATAATGTTTGTATAATCTTGAAGCTGTAAAAAATTAGGTGTTAATAACAATCTATACAAATAATTTATATAGTTATTTAGTATTTTTCTATATGTTTGCTTTGTGATTACTTAATCATTTGTTTATTAAGTTTTTTTATTTTATTAATAACTTTATTTTTTTATAAAAAAATATTATATATTTTGATTATAAATAACTTGTTATTTTTACTATATTAACAGAAAAACTTAATTGATTTCTTAATTAAGATTTCTATTTATTTATTTTTTTTGTATATTAATAACTAGGTTAACAGAAACTGTTGTAAGTTTGAAGCATAATATATTTTAATAATTAGTTAAATAAACTAACTAGAGTTTTACAATATATATATTATTTGTTAATGTATATAAATAATATCATATAGGATTTTTTTTAATCAGAAATCTAGTGTAGTCCATAATAGCCAATTACAGTATAGTCACATGACAGACAGACAGATATTTTTCAAATCAAAGATCTAGTGCTGTAGTGTAGACCTTAACAACCAATCATCACTAAGTTATGTACTAGATAGACGGACATTTTTCAAATCAAAGATCTAGTGTGGATCATAACAGCCAATCATCAACAAGTCATGTGCCAGACAGATAGACATTTTCACTAACAAATC